>CAUYTI010095152.1:0-20053 GCA_963575145.1 Galago senegalensis
CTGTGGTCCCAGCTACTTGGGAGGCGGAGGCAGGAGACTCGCTTGAGCCCAGGAATTGGAGGTTGCTGTGAGCTGTAATGCCACGGCCCTCTACCCAGGGGGACAGCTTGAGGCTCTGTCTCAAAAAAAAAAAAAAAAAAAAAAGTATCTAGTTTGTGACAGATGCTATTCTAGGTTTTTAGAACATAATGATGAAGTCATGTTAATTCCTCTGTGGATTACTCATCACGCTCCCAAATGAGTCTCCCAGATTTAGTAAACTGCATTAATAGAGTGTAAGTGCTATCAGTTCATCAAAAACTCGGTTTATTAGAGGATGAGTTTTTGATTGGAAGAAGGTAATTATTTGGGGATCCGTAAGGTTTTGTGTAATGCTTTCATGTTTTTCATATGCCGAGGGGCTTTGTGATAGATTAATTCAGAAGCCTAAACTTGTTATAACAAAGTGATATGCAAATAATATAGTTAGATTTCTTTCTTTTTAAAAATATGTATTTATTTATTTATTTTTTTTTTTTGAGACAGAGTCTCACTTTATCACCCTGGGTAGAGTGCTGTGGCATCACAGTTCACAGCAACCTCCAGCTCCTGGGCTTAGGCGATTCTCTTGCCTCAGCCTCCTGAGTAGCTGGGACTATAGGTGCCCACCACAACGCCTGGCTATTTTTTGTTGCAGTTTGGCCGGGGCCAGGTTCGAACCCACCACCCTTGGTATATGGGGCTGGCACCCTACCCACTGAGCCACAGGCACCGCCCTAGTTGGATTTCTTAATGATGGAATTTTAAACTATTACATAATTTCACAGTTGTTCTTCAGACCTTATTCTGTGTTAGTGCTTACCGTTTGATGATGATTCTTTTTTCTTTTTTTTTTTTGAGACAGAGTCTCACTTTGTCCTTCGTAGAGTGCTGTGCTGTCACAGCTCACGGCAACCTCAAACTCTTGGGCTTAAGGGATTCTCTTGCCTCAGCCTCCCAAGTAGGGGGGACAGGTGCCTGCCACAACGCCCAGCTATGTTTTGATTGTAGTTGTTATTTGGCAGGCCTGGGCCGGATTTGAACCCGCCACCTCCAGTGTATGTGGCTGGCTGGCACCCTGGCCGCTGAGCTACGGGTACCGAGCCTGTTGATGATTCTTAATGCTACCACACCGTCATCACAGATGTTTGTAGTAGTTTCTACTGTCTGGGACTTCATGGAAGTTGTTTTTCTTTTTTTAATCTTAATATGTGATTTTCAAAATGAATGTTTTATGAATATTTGAAAAAATGGGTATTCTTTCTTGGGACAATACTCTGTAATCTTAATCAAATCCACCTTGATAGTTGGTTATTTGAGTTCTATGTACTGTTACTATTTTTTGTCAGTTTAATCTTTTTGTTTTTGAGAGAATCTTATGCTAGGCCCCCTCAAGGGTTATACATGTGTTAACATTTTTAATTTTTCTTTTTTAAAATAGTTTTTGTTTTCTATATCTCAGATGGATTCTTAATATCTTGGGTGATTCCTTCATTTATTACATAAAATATCCTTTGTTCTTTGTTTTTATCTCCACCTTCATCTTGAATTTTATTTTGTCCAGGGTTAAAGTTATAAATCTTGTTTTCGTTTGTTTTCTTTGATGATTTTGTCTGTCATTTTGTCACTCTAGTCTGAAGTATCCTTAATCTGTTTACTATATTTTGTATCATTTCTAATAACTGATTTGTTTAATATGGATTTAATTTGTGATATTGTCATAGTAATTAGCAAAATATCTTGTTTTGCAGAATGATTTTCATGTGGCTTTTTATTTATTTTTAAGATGGCCTGGATTTCTATTATTCCTCAAAACAGCATGCTCAGAAGATGGTAGAGTTCCTTCAGTGTACAGTTCCTTGTAGGTATGTCCCGAACCTAAATGTGACTAAGTCCAAGGACGTAGGAATGGATGTAGACCACATCTGTTCTCCAGCCTTAGATAGCTTCTTTCAAGTTAAAATACTTAAAAGTGTGATAAGACTACTTACATAATCAGGAGCGTTTATTGGGTTAGCCCCTTTAAGGGATATATTAGCCAAAGAGTGTCTCCTTGGGGAAGTAGACCTAGCCCATGATAGTAGGCTTGTGCTCCAAAGATGGGGAAATTTTCATAGGTGGAGTTTGTATTGAAGGGTGAGATAAGTGTGAGTGAAGACTTGTAGCAGGCATTAGTGTGGCTGTGATAGTTGCTTCATATAGTAGATTGCTGTGAACCAAGGCTATGATTTGGAAGTTTTTAGTGGATAAGGTAGAAAATAGGTAGGGTGTAGTTAGACTGGTGAAGGTGTTGAAATGCAAGTGGCAGGAATGAGGCTCTATCACAGCAAGCATTAGGAAACCGTTTCAGACCTTGGACAGTGATGATTTGATTTGTTGAAAATGTATATTCCTGAGTTTTTATAAATAAGGGCCTTTGTCTTTACTGTTAACTTTTTTCTTGATAGATACAAAGCATCACAAAGATTGATCTCTCAGGATATCCATAGTAACACATACAATTACAAAAGCACTTTCTCTGTGGAAATTGTTCCAATATGCAAGGTACTTTTATGTCATTCAATTAAGAATACAAGTGATTAATTGCCTCATATGTAATTTGTAGCTCTTGGTTTTCTTCTGGGGTTAGTTAAAAATTTCGAATAACTTTCTTAAATGATTTCTGACATATTCAGCTATGTTAAAGATATATTTAAAAGTAATTATTGAGAATCTGTATAGAAGAATATGTAGTAAGGATTATATAGCTACAGGTCTCCACCATGTAGGTGCTTACATGTTGATATTCAGTCACTAGTAAGGATAACACCCATATGACTATGGTATCTTTTTCTGCCTCATTTACATCTCAAAATAACTGAGGTAAGCCGTATCATTTTGAAGATGAGGAAATTGATGTTTGGGAAGGTTAGACAACTTGCCAAAAGTAACATAACCACAAAATGATGAAGCTGTTATTGTTAATTTATAGTATAGTACAGTATTAGGAATAAAATGACAGCTTAAAATGGGGCCAGCAGACTTTTTCTGTAAAGGGCCAGATCATAAATACAGTAGAATGTCTGTCAGTTGACCACCCAAGTGACCGTAACAAACTGGTCAACATGTGGAGGTGCCCTACCCTGATATATTTGATGCATGTCTGGTCTATGAAACTAGGTCAGCGTAAGGAAGTGGTCAGTGTACAGTCAGCTGTGGAAGTTGTACTATATTTTCAGTTTTCAGGCCATTTAATCTCTTTTGCAACTTCTGAGCTCTGCTGTTACTCAAAAGCAGTGTGGATAATAAATATTTAAGCATATGGCCTGGGCTGTATTCTGGCAGTACTTAATTTATATAAAAAGGCCATGGACCAGATTTGTCCTGAGGGTCCTATTTTGCTGACCTCTGGTTAAAACAGTCATCTTATTTTTGGCACAAAGCCTCAGAGATAGGAATTTAGGTGTGAGGGCATATTCAGGTCTTGTGTTTTAAATGCTTTGACTAACTTAATTGTGTAACCTGGGGACACAACATGTAAATAAGTGTTTTCATTTGTCTTCGGAAACTCTTGAGTTGAAAACCAAGTCGTAAACCAGGAGCTATTCTGCTCAGAGTATCCCCATAGTGGAGAAGCTTAGGATTGTGAGTAGATACACCTTAAAATATAACTCAGATCCTTTCTGTATTTTAATACAGTTTAAAAATAGATGATTTCATTGCTGGTTAGTATCTTTCAGTATTCACATAGACATATGTGACTTTTTTAGGCATGAAATCTTTGATTACATACTGGTTCACGTAGCCATGTAAGAGAAACATGTTCTCTTGAAATTTTTTTTCTTTTTTTTTTGAGACAGAGTGTCAAGCTGTCACTCTGGGTAGAGTGCCGTGGCATCACAGCTCATAGCAACCTCTACCTCCTGGGCTTAAGTAATTCTCTTGCCTCAGCCTCCCAAGTAGGTGGGACTGCAGGCGCCTGCCACAATGCCCAGCTATTTTTTGATTACAGTTGTCATTGTTGTTTGGCAGGCCCAGGCTAGATTCAAACCCACCCACTCTGGTGTATATGGCTGGCGCCTTAGCTGCTTGAGCTATAGGCATCAAGCCTTGAAATTTGTTTCTTATGGAGATTGAAAGAAATCATAAATGAATTAGAAAATCACTCTCCTACTAATGTTATAATGCTTTGCTTAGCATGCATACTATATTTGCATGTAGAGTGATAACCAAGAATTCACACTGTAATAAAATTGAAATAAATTTTGTAATAGCTTGATGAATGGGCTCTAGTGATTTTTAAAACATTTTTATTAACATAAATATTCCTGTCTTTAAAAAGTAGAGCTTATTTTCATTTTCTTTAAGGTCTGATTCTTTCCTTAGCCGCTTTGCTGATAAATAGAATTAAAACTAACTTCTTAGTTGGGCAAGTGGGGTTGGAATGGGTTCACATTGATGAGTGTTTATTGGACTGTTATTTAGGGTTTGCCTCACTCTAAATATTGGTCTTTATTCTAGGATAATGTTGTCTGTCTGTCTCCAAAACTGGCACAAAGCTTGGGAAATATGAACCAGATTTGTGTGTGTATTCGAGTAACCAGTGCCATTCACCTCATTGATCCAAACACCCTACAAGGTAAGTTGTGGGCGCTATTTGCCTTGACAGTTGGGTTCTGTATTGCAGGCAGTAATAATTTGTGTTCTTAATTTTATCAAGCATTCTTGATAATATTTTGAAAGGGTAGTTAAAATTTGTGTTATTGTTTAATACTTAAAAAGCACTGGAGGGCCAGGCACGGTATCTCCCACCTGTGATCCTAGCACTCTGGGAGGCCAAGGCAGGAGGATCACTTGAGCTTAGGAGTTTGAGACCAGCCTGAGCAAGAGTGAGATCCAGTCTCTCCTTAATAATAGACAACTTAGTCACACATCATGGTGAGTTCCTATAGTCCCAGCTACTCAGGAGGCTAAGGCAGGAGGATCACTTGAACCCAGAAGTTTGAGGTTGCTGTGAGCTAGGCTGATGTCAGGACACTCTAGGAAGGGCAACAGAGTGAGACTCTGTCTCAAAAAACATCACAAAAATAGCAACCAAAAAAACAAAACAAAACACACTGCAATTACAAAGCTTTTAAAAAAATAGCCTTGTATATCTTACTTAAATAATTTTCTGTACTTTTACAAATTTACTAGTTTATTCCATTAATTTTTAGTGAAATGGATTTATTTATCTACTTTACTTAATTTTTGTGACTATTAAGTTCGTTGCTAAATTTTGTTGTATAGCAGTTATTATCTAAATTTTTAGAACATTGGACTTTATGTGATCCAGTGGATTGTTTAGTTTGAATATGAATTGTAATTAATTTCATCATTATAGATCATTTCTAAATATTTTCTTTATAGAATAAATTATTTTTTAAGAGACCACATTTTGATAGGTATCTTAGTATTTGGCTGATCCCCTACTTCTTGGTCTTTTTCATTATTATTAATGTAATTTTTCTAGTATGATTCTTTATTTCGATATTTTTCAGAAAGTCATTCATTATCCTTTTCAGTTAGAATTCATCAGTGAAAGGCCTGGTTGCAGTATTAGGGTGGACATTCTTTATCTGTCTGGTAGAACTAGGCTTTATTTCCTATAAACTGAGTAGCTGATTGTTAGGTTTCTAAAGTGAAATGCCAGGACGTGGAACAACTGTAACTAATTGGAACTGATCTTAAATTTATTAATAAAAAGTATTGAGCACTGTGGCATTCTTATAGCAGCTGATTAAGATACATTTAACATGTAGTGTTTCTCTTTTGCTTTGAGAAATTGGGATTGATTGATAGGAATAAATGTGACCCCCGAAAGTGGGTGGGTCCAGTGGTTCTGGGTGACCTGCTGGTATGTATGAACTTCTTCCTGCTGAACACATTTGATGACTTCCAGAAATACGTGATTTCTCTTGTTCTTTAGTATTCTGTGCTTATTCTTAGTTGCAGATATTGATGGGAACACGTTCTGGAGTCACCCTTTTAATAGCTTATGCCATCCCAAACAGCTAGAGGAGTTTATCGTGATGGAGTGCAGCCTAGTCCAAAATCTGAAGCGCAGTGCGGGCGCTGGGATGGTATCAAAAAAGGTAAGCTGTAGCCTGTGTGTTTTTTTTTCCTCCAACTTATTATTGTTTCAGTTCTTCCTTTTTAAAAAAAATTAAAATGTAGAGTCCAAATAAACCTATGTACACATTAGATTAAAAATGCATTGTATTTTTTGCTTTTTAAAACATGGTTATTGTGAAGATCATCTGACTTAACTTATCTGATAAGTTAATTTATTTTCATGTTGGAAAAAATATTAGAAAGGTTTATCCCATTATTATAAAAATACATTTCCTCATTTTATTTTTGTAGAGAAAGACCAAAGAACGACCTAACCTTTTGACTTTTTAAATACCAAATACTCAGCATATATTTCTAAAACAGAAACATTTTTCTGTCTAATTAGAGTATAGTTATCAGATGTGTGAACTGTCCATTCTACACCGTGGTCCCGCTTACCCATGGAGGCATGTATGTTCCAAGACCCACAGTGCAGGCCTGAAACTGCAGAAGTGCTGAAGTCTGTGTAAATGCTGTGTTTTTTCCTATACATACATACCTATGATAAAGTTTAGTTTATAAATTAGGTAAAGTAAGAGATTTAACAGCCACAACTGATAATAAACCGAACAAGATAGTGACAGCCAGATCCTTCCATTTAGTTATAACAGAATGCTATAATACAAGTTATGTAAATGTGGCCTGGCTTTCAAGATACGTAGTATCTTATTATACTGTACTCACCTTTTTTTGGACAGAGATGAACTGCGGGTAAATGAAACTATGGAAGGTGAAATCATGGATGAGAGGGATTTGGGTATTTAGGTTTCCTCATTTGTCCCCAGAGTGTCTTTCATGCTTTGTTCAAACTGGTAACCAGTTGGAGAACACAGATTATTGTGACTATTGTACCTTTTTGGTCTTTTTTTGGTCTTGTTCCCACATTCTTTAGACAGCTAGGGCATTATTTATTTGGTGGAGTACTCCACCTTTTCAGTCTTACTTTATTGTTTCCTTGTGATGTCATTTAACTTACTTCTTAACCTCTTGTATTTCCAATAAACTGGAAAGTTGATCTAAAGGTTGGTTAAATTCAGGTTAAGTTATTTTTTGCCAGAATCTTTCAGCATGGTATCACATCAAGAGACAAGTCATATCTATTAAAATAGTGATAGCAGATGCTCCCGTTATAACATTGTGGTTTTTTCCCTCTTGTGGCCAGCAAGTAATCTGTGGGGTCATACTGTAATAATATGCAAATAGTAAGTTCTTATTATCTTATTTTTTCTGGCTTTAACATCTGTTGATAGTTCTTGCCCAAATAATTTTATTTAGGATTACAAAAGAGTGAATTTTCTATTTCTATTCTATGCTTATTACTGGTATTATTTATTAAGGAAGAGCTTTTTGTTTTCAATTAGAACTTCTTGGTTTTCCTGAAATGTTTTTCTGCATAAATTCTTTTTTTTTTTTTTTTTTTTGTAGTTTTTGGCCAGGGCCGGGTTTGAACCCACCACCTCTGGTGTATGGGGCTGGCTACTCCTTTGAGCCACAGGCGCCACCCTCTGCATAAATTCTTGATTCTTCTCTTTTAGTACATATTTTCAGAGCACGAGTTGATCTGAGTCACTTCCAGTGGTGAAAATTAGTTTAGACTTGCTTTTGTATTGGGTGGTGTCGGTTTCTCTGCGGGGAAGTGTTATGTCTGTATTGTATTTCCTTTCTCTCTCCTTTTCTTCCTTCCCTTACTTCCTTCCCTCCATCTTCTGAATCTTCGTATTACCTCAGATTTAGCCGTGGGACCCTTCAGAATGGTTTCTCCATCCTTCAGACGCGACCTTGCTGGTCTCTGAGAGCATCCTTATTTCTGGCACAACAGCACTGATTTTCAGTGTTCTAAAAACTCATCATGTATACTTTTAAACCCATGTCTAAAATCAAGTATTTCTTCAAGGATATAAGCCTGGCTTCTTTTAGTATGAAATAATATTTAGAGACCACTCCCCCAGAAAAAATCTGGATAAGATACTAAGGGTGTTCATTTCCTTAGTGGTAATACTGCTTCTTGACACAAAAATAATTTGTGATAATTTGGGAAAAATCAATGGAAACGGAATGAAGATTACTTTCTACATATTTAAAATTAAAATAGTTAAGAGCAAATTTTTAATTTACAATGTTGAACACCACATCCCCTCAGAGAGATATAAAACCAGATAATATATTTATCTGACTTTTAAAAAACAGCTATACAGGTTTGTAAATCTCTTATAAATAGACACAGTCTAGTAGTTAGAAAGTAAATCCTGTTAGTTAGTCTCTTCCTGGTAATTTACTTGTTCAGGTCTTTCCTACGGCTGAGACCTTTTATTTCTTTTGCTTCTTTTCTTTTCATCTCTTTATTTTGATGTGATGATTCTACTGTAACACTTAGTATTATGGTCTTGATCTCACTTTACTAGGTCGGTCGTGGTTAATATGAGGTGTTGGCATGTGCTGCTCTTACTTCAGCCGAACTTTGAAATGTCAGTTACGAGTGCACATCAGTATTATGTGGGAAAGGGAATTAACTGTTTTCTAGTTTAAAATTTCAAATTTGGGTTGTTGTTTCTGTGACAAATAGTTCTTAAAAAAATACTTCAAGCTAGTAGATAGTCAGGAAATTAATTTCATAAAGATTTGGCTTTTTTACTGATTTACTACTGGAATTTCTAGGCTATTATGTCAAACAAGGGTTTGCTTGGAATATTTTACTGCTTTAAGATTTCCCTGCCTTTTCAGTTGTTTCATTTGCTCAGATGATTTTGGCCCACCTTCCTGGGAAACATTTCTTTTGACAATTCTACATATATCTATCTACTTTTAGGGATATTATTATTTTATAAAAGACTTGAATAAAATCTTAGCAAAAATCAATGATTTATTCTTATGAATTTCTTGTGTGTCTTTTTCTATACTCATGATTTGGTAATTTGTGATTTTGTCAGTGTTTCAGAGATTTGGAAAATAAATTTCCATTTTCAAAATGAAAAGTAGACAAGCAGAAATGACTAGTGTATGTGATTTTTCTGTATGAGATGCTTTTGAGTTAGGTCTACGTTACTGAAGAGCACATTTCCTTTCCTGTTCAGCACACCCTCGGGGAAGTCTGGGTGCAGAAAACGTCTGAAATGGACACAGACAAACAGTATTTCTGTCGCACTCATTTGGGACATCTGCTAAATCCTGGAGACCTGGTGTTGGGGTTTGTATTATTTTATAGTATTTTAAACTGACAGTTAGCTTTGTAAATTTTTTTTGATAGCCAGCAGAGCTACCTAAATACTAAACTTGTTAATTCCAAAAAGATTTAAGAGTACTTGAGAGCCTTACCACTCATTTTTATTATTGATAATTAATTGAACTGTGGATTTGGACAGAAGCTCATAGTTATTCCATTTTGGCCATCACGCTCAGGGAGTCATTTTTCTAAGATTTTGATAATTGAACACTGAAGTTGTATGGGTAGGTGCATATTTACAGCTTTTTTGAGGAGTAGTTTTTTTATTGTATATATGATTTTACTTTTAAGGTAAAGTAGCCAAGCCTGGCACCGTGGCTCACACCTGTAATCCTGATACTTGGGAGGCAGAAGTGGAAGGATTGCTAGAGGCTAGGAATTTAAAACCATCCTGAGCAACAGGCTGAGGTCTCATTTTATACAGAAGTTTTTAAAATTAGCTAGGCCTAGTGGTGCATTCCTGTAGTCCCAGCTTCTTGGGAGTCTGAAACAGGAACACTCTTAGTTATTAGCCTCTTAGCAAAAGAGTTAGACTGTTTCATTAAAAAAAAAAAAAGATATTGCAGCCATATATGCAAAGGATTTATAAAGGCTTAGCCCAGTTCTTTTTGAGTCAGAGCCCATCAGTGTACCTTAAATCCCATGTTATTTTTTGTTCTTACAATTTCACTTCCTTTTACTAGAGAATGAGGGGGCGGTTTTGATTTGTTTTGTTTGCTTTAAATAAACTAGATGGAACGATCCAACTGAATCCCACAGTTGGGCAGGTACATGTCTGTTTTGCTTCTTTTACGAACATGCAGTAAGATGGACAATAACAATAATACGTGAAATTCAAGAGGTAAAAAGCCCTATTATCTTTACCAGGGTCTGCAGAAGCACGTTCACTGTGTGAGAGGTGGCAAAACTTTTAAAGTAGGAAGCATATTAAATGTTTAATCTCAAGAAGGAATTTTAGTGATAGCCATAAAATAAAAAGTTATCCACGGAGGGTTAAATGGTTGTTAAGCTTTCCATTGTCCATGTTTCAGGTTTGATTTGGCCAACTGTAACTTAAATGATGAACACGTCAACAAAATGAACTCAGATAGAATTCCAGATGTGGTAAGGCTTTAGATTTTTACTTTTTCTGTATGAAAGAAGATTGATGTAACTCATGGATAAAGTGTATGAGTCACACTTTCGAAAGTAGCAAATCAATTGGGAGGTTTTTGAAACTGTGGGAAGGTATAATAGCACAAGTCTTACACTGCATTTTTTTGGGGGGGGGGAGATAAATTCAAGATTTATTGAGATTTTTTGGTTGCTCTTATATCAAATTTCCTTCACTGTCCAAATATTTGATACTATCTATAGAGCAAAATTAAACTTACCACTAAAAATGGTGACCCTTAGAATTTATTCAGGTTCATTCTTTGGAGGCTCAGCTTATTTCGTGTATATTGTTCAGTTAGGAAGTTATTTAGTGTTAAGACCATTATTCAAAGTTAGAAATCTTTGTGATACCAAGTCTTGGAGAAAGATTATTTGCTTTAAAAAATCTGTTAAAACTCCTTAGGCGCCTGTGGCTCAAGTGGCTAAGGAGCCAGCCACATACACCTAAGGTGGTGGGTTCGAATCTAGCCTGGGCCCGCCAAACAATGATGGCAGCAACCAAAAAAAAAAAAAAAATAGCCAGGCGTTGTGGCAGGCGCCTGTGGTCCCAGCTACTTGGGAGGCAGAGGCAGGAGACTCACTTGAGCCCAGGATTTGAAGGTTTCTGTGAGCTGTGATGCCATAGCACTCCACGCAGGGGGACAGCTTGAGGCTCTGTCTCAAAAAAAAAAAAAATCTGTTAAATTCTAACATGACAAGTTTAAGAATTAAAAGAAATAGTGAATGAAATCAGTGTGGAAACTATTTTCTATTTCCTTAATCTTTTAGCATAAACATTGATTATTTAGCTGTGGACAAAAATAAAGTTGTGATTGAAGAAGAAATCCCATTTCTCCTGCCCATACCAATTAAGGTTTTATTAATTTACAAATTAAGAATGGAAGTATGGTTTAGGTTTAGGTCAAAATAGGTGTTTTTAACAAGGTCCTAAGAGGGGATTGTGACAATATTACATTTTGTGTTTTGTAAAATTATTTTTATTCATTTATTCAACAGGTTATTACATAGTGTTCTAAGATACATTGTTGTGGAAGTTACGTATAGTTCTGTAAATGCTTTTTAGTGGGACTAAAAGAAAAAAACAGCCTGTGACGTTCAGAGTGGTTTATACGTGTGCTGGCGGCTGCCGCGGGAAGTTTGAGTTACAAAACAACCTGAAGTTTTTAGTATTTAAAAAATTTAATATTCAGTAACTGGAAATTTTTAATTAGTTATTTTAATAATTATACAAATAATGCTCAAAATGCATTCTTGTAAGAAGTTAGCTATGTGGAGGACAGTTTTCAAAGCTCCCTTGACACTGACTCTGCACCCTGCTCTGTTCTCCTGGGGTAACTTCCCGGCATTCCCAGGACCTTTCACTTTTAACTTCATCGGGTTTTTCTGCTGCAGCTGTGTAGTTCCCATTTTCTATAGCTGTGCAAATACTTCTCCTGCAGGTGTTAATCAAAAAGAGCTATGACCGAAGCAAACGTCAGCGTCGTAGAAACTGGAAACTGAAGGAGCTCGCGCGCGAGAGAGACAACATGGACACGGATGACGAAAGGTCTTGCCGTCTTTCCAGTTCCCTTTATCTCACACGTTGTCTCAAAGAAAATCCCTGTCATAAGTCGTTCTTGTGTTGCAAAGAAACAGGCGTCACATAGTTGATCCCTTGCACTCGGTATTACTCTTGGATGCCTGTCAAGATACTGGTAGAATGACATGAAGGGATGCTGTGACGTTTAACACAGAATTGGGAATAAATTCCTGAGTTATGACTGGGCAATAGTAGTGTTGATGTAAACCATTCAGTTGGAAAGGTAAAATACAGTCTTATATTGCTTAACGACAGGGATACGAGGTCAGGGATGCATCAGTAGGTGACTTTGTTACGGTGTAAACATCGTGGAGTGTACTTCTGCAAGCCGAGGTGGGAGAGCCTTCTGCACACCGAGGCTGTAAGGTGGGGCTCCTGGGCTATAAACCTGGACAGCAGGTTACTGTACCGAGTACTGTAGCAGTGGCAAGTTATATTTGATATCTGTATATCTAAACGTAGGAAAGTTGCAGTAAAAAATACGCATTGCAGTCCTGTGGGATCATTGTCGTGTGTGGTCCATAACTAACTGAAATATGGTTAAGCAGCACGAGGCTGTATGATAGCTGCTCATTCCATTATGGATATCACAAGTAGAAGTGGAGTCTTACGACTTGAAATAGAAAGAAAATAGCTCGTTGACATCAAATATGTCATTTTTCAAACAATTTAAGCGTAATGAAGAGAATGTGTTCTAAAAAGGTTTATTGGGTGGTGCTAAAAGTGATCTTACTGATGGCGAAAACACCACCATCTAAAAACAATTTGAGTTTATATAAAATTTTTTCATGAAATAAGTTATAAATAGTATTTCTAACATACATTTTCATGAAATAATTTAAAATAAACATTAACGTGTTAAATACTGTAAGTACATATTTGACTTTTTCATCTGTGATCTTAAAAGTGTATATTTTAGCTTGACCATCAGACTTCTTTAGGGGAGGGGAAAAGTGGGTTGGGCATCTTTCATTATCTTATCTTTAGCTGTTTTTCATGACATAATATTCAAAGAAAAGATTTTTTAAAACCTAATGGATATTTTTATTTGATCTTCAGATATAATGTTTTAAGATTTTAATACTTAGAACACGTTTATCTGATAGTGCAGAAAATGACTTCATGCTTTCTTGGTGAAGATGATATGTTAAATGTTCTTTACCATATAGACAGTACCAGGATTTCCTTGAAGATCTTGAAGAAGATGAGGCAATTAGAAAGAATGTCAACATTTATAGAGGTTGGTGTTTTAGAATTGTTTGGCTTAAGTCATATGTTTTGTATATAAATATAGTACCTATTATGAGTATTTTGATATCTTAAACATTGATTTCCATAGATGACTTTGTATTTTAAACTACTCTAGTTAAACTTTTACAAAAAAAACTTGCAGAACAGTGAAATTTATTTTTAGCTATGCTACATTTGATATCATGTGCATCCTACTTTGATCTCTGAAATTGTTCATCCCTATAATTGTATGAATAAATTTTCTTGGTGGAAATTTATTCATACAATTAGGCAGTTCATTCACTCTGAATATGGTTTGAATTCCTGCTGTGGATAAGATACAAGAGCTTCTAGAACAACATAAATAATACTAATGGTAGTGGGGTCTGGTATATTTGTGTATTTTCAAATATACATATACTT
The DNA here is from genome assembly GCA_963575145.1 of Galago senegalensis. NCBI lineage: Eukaryota > Metazoa > Chordata > Mammalia > Primates > Galagidae > Galago > Galago senegalensis. The sequence continues at coordinate 13,758 of CAUYTI010095152.1, forward strand.
TGTATACATAGAATTATTTTGTATTTTATTTGAAGTCCTTTCTCTATTTTTCTTAGATTCAACCATCCCTGTGGAAAGTGACACAGATGATGAGGGAGCACCTCGAATTAGTCTGGCTGAGATGCTTGAAGACCTTCACATTTCCCAGGATGCCACTGGTGAAGCAGGTGCCGCAATGATGACATGAGATGGAGCTGCAGACTCCACGTCTGAGGGATCTGGAAGCTGGGCTGACCAGTACTCCTGTCTCTTCCAGCTGTGCCTCCATATTGTGAGAGGAGAAATTTAGTTTTAAACTGAATAAATAATGACTATTTTGATGGCTCACTCAAAACACTGAAAAAGATTGGTGGGTAGCAGATAGTAAAAGATTATGGAGATTGTAATTATTACTGACATTTAGGCCATTTTATGTGTGGAATTTTATCACTGTGCTTTTTTATACAAGGCTCCGTAGTATTTTTACATATTATGGTGTTGGATATAAAAGCTCAAAGTTGGGGTTCCTTGGATGTTAACTAAATCTTTAAGCATAAACCAAGTTTTTAACATTCTGTTTACATTAATTGCTTCAGTAGAAGAGCATATGAGTAATCATTTTTAATATTAACTTGCTAGGCACTTTCATCTACGTAGATCATTTTTATGGCCTTGGGTAGTTAGGGTTCAGCTGATCACTGGACTTTCATGAAGAAAATTAATCTTTTTTATTTCTTCATAAAATTAACATCTTCAAAAGCTATTAAACTGAGGGTTATCCTCATGATAGCAGAAAGAAATGTATTTAAATATTTATGGATTTGAAGCAAATATAGATCAGTTATTTAGAGGTTGAATAACAGTTTGTTCTTGCCTGTATCTTCAGGTATCTTAAACTTTGATGCTTTAAGCTTAAGTCACTAGCTGCTTATAAAATGTCTTCCTATCATGTCAAAGATTTTGCTTTTAAAATTTTGATTTACGAATTGAGGAGGAAGGAATTTTCTCTCTGTAAGTTTCTACATTGAACACATCGACATGAAAAGAAGGTTAGGTTCGAACCAGCCTGAAGATGATGAAATAATAAATGTGGCGTACATCCTTTATGAAACATGAATCAGATTTGAATGAGGAATGCCTTCTACATTATTGAAAAAAAAGCTTGGCTTGGGTTTTAAAGTCTTCTGAGAATGAAGTATTATTAAGATGCTGTTTTTATAAGGAAGATCAGACTTACTAAGTGTGCCAGAACTAAGCTAATTCATTCGTTCTGCATATACCACTAAATAAAGAGATTGAGGCTGGGCACACTGTGGTGGACACCTGTAATGCCAGCACTTTGGGAGGATCACTCCAGGCCAGGAGTTTGAGACCAACCTGAGCAACACAGCAAGACCCTTTATGAAAAATAAAAAAATAAGCCCAGTGGGGTTCCATGGACCTGTATTCCTAGCTACTCAAGGAGGCTGAGCCAGGAGGATTGCTTAAATCTGGGGGTTTGAGGTTGCAGCCCCCACACTCTGGCCTGGGCAGCAGAGTGAGATCCTGTCTCTGAAAGGGAAGAAAAAACAAAAACCAAAGAACAAAACATTGAGCGAGTGCTGCTGCATGGGGCGTTTCTTCTGTTAAGATTAGACTCCAACTTTCAAGTTATAAATAAAGGCCTATTTCCATAATGGCTCCTTTTCTGTCTGCATGATCAGTTGAAGTGTGGGTCTAGAAGCTACATCCTGTCCCTGCAGCGGTCTAGTAGGAATGGCTATTTTGGTTCTTCAAAGATGAGCATGGCCACAGGTCGTTCTCACTTCTGATTTGTGCTTACCTCTATTATGTCAAGATTTTAAAAAGCATAAAAATAAAAACATTCTTGCTCCTTTTTTTTGTTGTTGAAGTGGTTACATCAGTGTTGTATTTATAAGAGAGGGTATCTCATTCAGTTTTTCAAAGTGCAATTATGTTACTTAAATACTTAAATGATTTTCCCACGAAAAACACAGTTTCCCGGTAACTTTATTTAATTAATCTTACTCCTTTTGATGGTGTATCTTTATGAGTATTAAAACCTGTTGTTAAAAAAAGGCTGTGATAAGGTGAAGGAAAATGTAGCTAAGTGAAAAACTGTCATCCAAGAGTTACATGGAGTTGAAACAACCTCGATAAATTTGCCATTTCACAGTTTGGTTCCCATGGTATAGAGGCTCGTGCACCCACAGTGCTCTCTGATGTCTGAGAGTGGATGTGGGCTGAGAAGGCTGGTATCAAGTGCACAAGAAGCTCATTTATCACTGATTTACAAATTAGTATGATCACTGTTTTCTGTGGCCAGGTCTGCACTTGAAGGTGCTGTTCTGTAAGTAAAAGTCGCTGATGAGCAAGGAGGGAGTTGAAGGAGAGAATTGCTCGTGCAGTTGAGATGTTTAATAGCGTCAGGCTTACTCCTCGCCACGGTGGAACCCAGAAACTCTAGGCTGTGTGCCAGGACAACACAGCTCCCTGGCCAGTACTCTCTGGCCAGTTGTGCCAGGGTTTCTCCCTAGGCTTTTTTTTTTTAATTTTTCCTAGAGATAAGATCTTGCTCTGTCACCCAAGCTGGAGTGCAGTGGCTTGGTCACAGCTCATTAGCAGCTTCAAACTCCTGGTTTCAAGCAGTCTTCCCACCTTGGCCTCTCAAAAGTGGTAAGTGCCCGAGCATGAGCCAATGTGCCTGACTGAGACCCTTAATTTTAGTAAATGTGTTCATGTTGAGTCAGTCTTTAGGTAAGTTGGTATGTTAATTTTTTTTTGTTTTTGAGACAAGAGTCTCAAGCTGTCACCCTTGGTAGAGTGCTGTGGCATCACAACTCAGAGCAACCTCAAACTTTTGGGCTTAAGCAGTTCTCTTGCCTCAGCCTCCCAAGTAGCTGGGACTAGAGACACCTGCCACAATGCCCAGCTATTTTTTTTTGTTGTTGCAGTTGTCATTGCTGCTTTTAAGCAGGCTGGGGCCGGGTTCGTACCTGCCAGCCTCAGTGTATGTGGCCAGTGCCCTACCCACTGAGCTACGGTATGCTATGCCACTCTGGTATGTTATTTTTAGCTTATTTAGTTTATTTCTAAATAACAAGGGATATTTATTTTTTAAGATAATTTATTTTCAATTTTGCCATAATTTCAGATTTACAAAAAGGTTGCAAGATTTCCTGGGTACCTTTTACCCACATTTGCCCAGATTGCCAAAAGTAAACATTTTCTCTCATTTGCTTTATTTCCCTCTCATTAAATATTTTTCTTCCTAAGTATTTAAGAGAACAGATGTGATGCTTCGATACTCTCAAAATATTTTAGTGTTTTGGGTGGTGCCTGTGGCTCAAAGGAGCAGGGTGCCAGCCCCATATGCCGGGGGTGGCAGGTTCAAACCCAGCCCCAGCCAAAAACTGCAAAAAAAAAAAAAAAAAAAAAAATTCTGTGTTTCCCCACCACCCAAGAAGGAATTCTCTCTAATCATAGTTCAGTGATCAAAATCGGAAGTTTCACATTGACACAAGACTGTTGCCTGATGGATAAGAGGATATTGAGAGTGTGTCAGTTATGCCAATAAAGCCCTGCGGGAGGATAGTCTCGGGCGTTCCACATCCTGTGTTCTCACACCTCCTTAGTCCTCTCCAGTCTGGACGGTTCCTGAGTGTAAGTTTCATGTGTGTGACATGTTTCTTCTTTTTTAATTCCTCAGACTGGGGGTATAATTGAATTCTATAGAGTTGACGTCAGTTTGGGTTTGGCGTTTTCTTGTGATTCATTTTAGGTTTGGCCCTTTTGGCAGGAGTGACAGGGAGTGATGTCAGATTCTTAGTGCGCTGCCTCAGGAGGCAGGAGCTGTTGGTGCGTGTGGGTGTTCCCACACTTCTCTGGGTTAGTAGCTGGTTTGTTGTCAGGTAGAGATTTCTCTCTCTCTTTTTTTTTAATGAGACAGAGTCTCGCTATGTGGCCCTGGGTAGAGTTCTGCAGAGTCACAGCTCACAGCAACCTCAAACTCTTTGGGTTTAAGCGATTCTCCTGCCTCAGCCTCCCCAGTAGCTGGAACTACAGGCGCCTGCCACAGTTTCAGACTGATTTTCCTATATTTTTGTTGCAGCTGTCACTGTTTAGCAGGCATAGGCCAACTCGAACCCGCCAGTTTCCGTGTATGTGGCCGGTGCCCTAACCACTGAGTATGGGTGCCGAGCAGAGATTTTCCTTTTTTGTCTACCTGCTTATTCATTTGTTTTTCATACCAACATGGACTTCCACATTTTTAACTCAGTAGGATTTAATCCTTTACGACTGTTATTTGCACTGACTTTTTGAAAAGTTCATTTTCAACTTACACAGTGGTATTTACTCTTTGATTTATAGGTCTATAAGTTTTAACACACAGATAACGTAATTACCACAATTAAAATACAGAACAAATCTATCATAAGCGCCCCCCCCAAATACCCTTGTCCTTTTTTCCCAAACTCTTCTACTATCCCTAACTTCTGGCAACTCCTGATCTGTTCTCTGACTTTTATAGCTTGCTTTTGCCAAAATGTCATATAAGTGAAATCACACAGCACCCAGCCTATGACGTCTGTTTTTTTAGCATGATACACTTAAGGTTCATAGAGCTGCTTGTTATATTCTGTATATTGAGAGTTTGTTCCATTGTATAGCACACCCCAGTCCATCCATTCCTCTGTTGAGACAGATTTGAGTAAAGCTCCTACGAACATTTCTGTACAGGTTTACTTGCTTACGTACCTTGAAATGGGGTCGTTGGACCCTATAGTAAGTAAATCCTATATTTAACTTTTTTTCTTTTGTTTTTTAATTTCAGATTATTACGAGGGCACAAATGGTTAGGTTACAATGTTGGCATTTGTCAGGGCAGGCCCTGCACCCTGCCTGCTTTGTGCCATCAGGTGGGGGCACAGTCCTCCCGTCCCCCTTCCTCACCCTACTTCACTTTATAAAACCCGACAGACTGGTTTCCTCAGGGGCTTGTGCCTTTGTGCTTTCCACCCAGTGGTGGGTGGTTCAGTCACTCTGCCACCTTGTCATTGGCTGGTGGTGTCAGTTTTTTTTAAAAAGTACGCTAACAATTGGATAGTGGTGTTAACTGTGTTAATTTGCACTCCTAGTGGCTGATAACCCTGCTGAGTGTCTTTTCATGTGCTTATTTGTCCATAGGTCTTTTTTTGTAAAATAGCTGTGCAGATCTTTCTTTCATCTGTTTTTAACATTTGAGTTGTGTCTTAGTTTGGGCAGCTGTAACTGTAATGAGTACATAGACTGGGTGGCTTAAATAACAGAAACTTAGGATTTGAAGTTCTGGAGGCTGGGAGGTCTGTGATCTGGGAGCCCACGGCCAGGCTCTGGTGAAAGCCTTTTCTGGTTTGCACCATTGTCTTCTGGCTGTGTCCCCACACAGTAGAGAGTAGAGAGAGGAGGCGAGCTGGCTGGTATCTCTTACCCTTCAGAAAAGCACCGATGGCATCGGATGGCTGCACCTTCCCAGCCTAATCACCTGTGAAGTCTCTACCTCTTCATGCCATCCATTAGGGGTTAGGGGGTAGGGGTTCAACAGGAATTCAGGGGGTGAGGAAATAAACCTTCACTCTGTGGCAGGTGAGTTGCTTTCTTAGTGGGTTACTTGTTTGTTTTGATGTTTGTGTTTTTCCAGAGACAGCAGTGGGTGCTCCTTCAAGCTGGGCCCGCCCTCTGTCCTTTTGTTAAGAGCTTTTTTATTAATACCCAAAATAGATTAACTGGGAAAAATTAAGGGTCTACATAGCTTCTGAGATGGCATATTTTAGTTTTTGTGGTTATTCAAATACTTCTGCATTCGCAGGTAGGACCTCTGAGTTCATTTAGCGTTTCTGTGCCGGGCATTGCTGAATGCTCAGTGTTTTTAACTCACTGAGTCCTCACAACCAGGTAGGTAGGTACAATACTTAGCCCATTTATGGGTACAGTAATTAACCCATTTTATGAACTGAGCCATAGAGAGTTAAAAAAAAACTGGCCCAAAGTCCATGATTAGTCAGTCACAGTGCCACGTTCAAACTCTGAAGGAGCCACAGAGCCCATGACCGTCTATAAACCACTGTCATGCTCCGCATGCCTGCTCAGACGCCCACGGCCTCCAGGACCCACACACATGCTCAAGCACAGTGCATGGCCTCCAGGACCCGCAGGCCTGCTCAGACACAGTGCACGGTGCACGGCCTCCAGGACCCGCACGCCTGCTCAGACACAGTGCACGGTGCACGGCCTCCAGGAGCCGCTCGACTGCTCAGACACAGTGCACGGTGCACGGC
>CAUYTI010095153.1:0-21312 GCA_963575145.1 Galago senegalensis
GTCTTAGTCTTATGGTGATGATGTGACTCAAAGGGAAGAGGCAGATACTTTAGGTAAAGATAGATAAAATACTATTTTTTGGTTCCCTGGGATGGAGAGATTTGGGATTTGAGTCTCCATGTCCATGAAAATGGTAGTGCCGTTAGAAAAAGTTGGGGGAGTGGATTTGGGTAGAATGAGTTTGGTTTGGAGCTGTTAGATTTTGATGGAAATTTTTTTTTTTTTTTTTTTGAGATAGGAGCCTCAAGCTGTCCCCCTGGGTAGAATGCCGTGGCATCTCAGCTCCTAGCAACCTCCAACTCCTGGGCTCAAGCGAGTCTTCTGCCTCCGCCTCCCAAGTAGCTGGGACCACAGGCGCCCGCCACAACGCCCGGCTATTTTTTGGTTGCAGCCATCGTTGTTGTTTGGTGGGCCCGGGCTGGATTCGAACCCGCCACCTTGGGTGTACGTGGCTGGCGCCTTAGCCACTTGAGCCACAGGTGCCGAGCCAGGAATTTTTTTTTTTTTTTTTTTTTTTTGCAGTTTTTGACCAGGGCTGGGTTTGAACCTGCCACCTCCAGTAGATGGGGCTCCCTATTCCTTTGAGCCACAGACACAGCCCGAAATGTTTTTATTTATAGTTTAGATGGAGGACTGGAGAGAAGAACTTCATAGTGAGCCAGCATATACATGCTGTTATATATGCTCTATGGCAATCTACTTCACTGTTATTGCCTGCTCAGTTTCCACGTTTCCTTTCAGACTGTGGAAGGACAGGGAATATGACTTATGTAAAGCTGTATCCTCAGCCACTACTTATAACCATAGTTGTTTGCATATGCTAGGCACTTACTAAATTTGTTCAGTGAATTAACTTCTACACTCTTAGTTGACTTAAATCCATCCTATGTTGTCTTTAGTATTACTAGTTTTAAAATTACTGAGGTGATCGCTTTTCGTAGAATCATTAGAATTTTAAACTTGTAGAGATCTTTGAAATAGTTGACAGATGAAACACTTAGACCTTGGAAAGGTGAAGTCAGCTGTATAGAATCATTGGTCCACACGCCAGATTTAGCTATACAGAGTGTTCATTGATGTGTAGAGCCATAGTTACTTACTCAAAAATTAATCCATACAATGCATGTCTTTTCAGGCTGTTAACAGAATATTGACTTGAACAGCTTTGTTTCATTGTATGGCTTTTCTTCTCTTGTTTTGGTCATGTCTTTTCTCTCTAGTGCTTTGACCAATAGCTCCTAGGAAGGAGACAAATTTTATTTGTGCTTTTTGACATAGTTTTTTTTGGTTTCTAATGATTAACATGAAATTCCGGATAATCTGTTGATTTGATTTACTCCTTCCTTGTTCATGTCAGTGAGTCATGATGGTTCTACATTTATCATTATTGATAGTATAAATATTAATTATAGACATATTCTTATGAAGTATTGGACTTTGTTTAAACACTATCTTCTGTAAAAACTTGAAAAAGGTGGATCTGCCTAAGACTACAATCAGGATATCATTCACTAAGTTTTCATTATATAGTTATTATTGTTGTTGTTTTTTGAGACAAGATCTCACTTTGTCACCCTGGTGGAGTGCTGTGGTATCATAGCTCACAGCAACCTCAAAATTGGATTCAAGCAATCCTCTTGCCTCAGCCTCCTGAGTAGCTGGGACTACAGGTGCCCACCACATATAATGCCTGGCTATTTTTAGAGACAGTCTTGTTCTCTCTTGCTTAGGCTGGTCTCCAATTTGTGAGCTCAAGCAATCTACCCACCTCAGTATCCCAGAGTGCTAGGATTACAGGCGTGAGGCACCCGCCTGGCCTCAAAGTTTTCATTTTTAAAGTGTAGATATCAATCATCAGATTAAAGGAATCTTCTAGTATTTTATAGCTTTCTGAACAGAGGTAGTATATTTGTTTAGAACACATAATGAATATTACCTTAATTTGAATTAGATTTTTTAATAAAACATTCTTATTTGCCTTTCTTGTTTCAGTATATAGAAAAAGAGGAAGTTGTCTTGTGGATGAATACTGTGGGGCCCTACCATAATCGACAAGAAACATACAAATACTTTTCACTCCCATTCTGTGTGGGCTCAAAAAAAAGTATCAGTCATTACCATGAAACTCTAGGAGAAGCACTTCAAGGAGTTGAATTGGAATTTAGTGGTCTGGATATTAAATTTAAAGGTAAGTAAATCTCAGTAGTCCTTACAGTACAAGTTAGACCGTAGATTGGAGTTTCTTAACTTTGGCACTGTTGACACTGGGGCTGGATTATTCTTTGTTGTATGGGGCTGTCATGTGCGTAGTAGGATGTTTAGCAGAGTCCCTGGCCTCACCCACTAGATGCCAGTAGCACCTTGTGGTTGTGAAAACCAAAAAAGTCTCCAGATATTGCTAGTCATCCTAGGTTGCAGAGCTACTACTATAGATTCTAAAAAATGTTTTACTCTGTAAGTTAAATGTATCACCTTTAGGAAAGTATATTAGTAACCAAGAAAGATTTATTTTAAATATTTATAAAATAATAAATGTTAATAAAATTATATCTCCCTGCCATATTTTTTTTCCTAAAAAAGTATTTTCTAGTGGACCTTCTATTGATTTGGCATATGTGGCCTGGGAAGGCCTTCATAGATTTGTAATGAAGTAATTTCTGGAGGTCTAAGGCTGTAGTAGCATGTGTAGATACTTAAAAAATTATGTGTAAAACTCAAATTCAGACTTGTACCATTGGCTCATCACGTATTTATGAATGTTGTATTGATTTATCCTCTTAATACTTGTAGGATATTTAATTTTTAAGTCAAAGAGTGTTAAACTTGGGGGGAAAACTCATTATCCAGTTATTATGCAGGTATTTATCAGGTCCTTTGAGTATGTTTCTACTTTTTATTTTCCTCTTTGTAGTTTGTCAGAGAGTTTCTTGCATAGGCATTTTTGGTGCAGTGAACAGAAGTTTGAGTAATTGAATTCTTGCAGGATCTTTGATTAGGTGTCTTGGTTTTTGAATAGAGCATGGATATTGTAATCAGGGGCTTTGAATTTTTTTTGGGGGGGGGCTTTGAATTTTAATTCCGTTCCTTTTACTGTATTGATTTTAGTAAAGTTGTTTACTCCAGTTTTGACTTCACTGGCTCCATGTATGAAATGACTAGGAACTGACTTCTGGTATTTTTAGTACTTTGGGGTGAAAGATGCTAATGAGATATTTACAAGATAATTTTATTTTAATTTTTATTTGTTAAATTTTATTTTTGTTTTTAGGACTTTTTGGTTATTTCTGAAAATAGATATACATACTCTTCCTCTCCCCCCCTTATATTCCTTGGGGCTTAATTATGAAATTAAGTTGTAAACTTAAACCACAGCAGCCTGGCCTATAATTTTGTAAATCATTGTAAACATGCCCTGGTGCTTGGGTTTTAATTAATTAGATAATTTAATTATTTAATCACAAATCAGGAGAAAATATAAACTGGAATGTATGATCTTTGAGAACCTTGATACTATAATCATTGTCTTTGTTTTTTTTTTGCTATAAAGGAATACCGGCAGCTTCATAATTTATAAAGAGATTTATTTGGCTCATGGTTCTGCAGGCTACAGAAAAAGGCTGGACCTGCATTTTTTTCTGGTGAGGGACTGAGGTTGCTTCTATTCATGGTAGAAGAGGAAGGAGAGCTGGTGTGTGCAGAGATTACTTGGCTAGAGATAAACCTAGAGAGAGGAGAGGAGGTACTAGGCTCTTTTCAACAACTAGTTCTTGCAGGAACTAAGAGTGAGACCTCACTCACTCCCACGAGAATCACACCAAGCCATTAATGAAAGATCTGACCCCAAAATCCAAGCACCACCTCCCACTAGGTCCCACCTACACTTTGCCTTTTTCCATATTTTATGCACATTTCTAGTTTATTAAAGAGGAACCAGTAAGAGAGATTAGGTAAAACTCCTGAGCCCTACTTTGCTACGATGGTACAGATTTCATCAGCTTTTGAAATCCTTACCCATATGTACCAAAGAAATCCTAAACTCTCTTCTTTTATTAGATAGAGGCTGAGATGAAGAGATTATTTAGATAGATGAAGTTGGTTTTCATGGTCTAGAAAAGTGGGGTTTATTATTTTTCAAACTAAGCTAGGCACTTTCAAATTAAAAGAAGAGCTAGTCTGGTGTACCTCTGAGAGTTGATGGCCCTTCAGGATCTTGTCAACTCTTATGTCCAGCATGGATATGCTGCTAAATAAGTGGTCCAGATGAAACAGTCAGTGCTGATTAGAGTTACGTTCCCCCTCTGCTATAGCCCTTTGCTTGCTCCTATTCAAGGTAAAGTTGATCATGTATTAGAAAGTCTTCTCAATTGTTGTTTATAGTAGCATAACATTTAAAGGGTAGGATGCACCTCAGAGATTAGGTCAGCCAGTTCTCTTTATGGAGGCCCAGAAATGAAGTGATTTGCTCATGGTATATATCATAGGACAGGGGTCCTCAAACTTTTTAAACATGGGGCCTGTTCACTGTCCCTTAGACTGTTGGAGGGCCGGACTGTGGGCCGGACTGTGGGCCTCAGGATGAGTTGGCTGCTAAGCAGGACAGGCAGCGGAGGCAAAAACCCCCAGCAAGGCCGGATAAATGTCCTAGGCAGGCTGCATGTAGCCCGTGGGCCATAGAGGACGCCTGTCATAGCATACTAATAATGTAATGGAAACTAGAACATTCTGCCTCTCTGTGAACTATAGAAATATTTACTGTATATTGTTAATCTTTGATCCCTTACATATTTGATTTTTAAAGATTCTTCTGAAGAAATATTGAAATAAAATAAAAATTTGGAAATGTGAAACCAGAAAATAAAATATTAATATGTACATATGTGCATACTTTTTTTTTAAAGAGACAGAGTCTCACTTTATCACCCTCAATATAGAGTGCCGTGACGTCACACAGCTCACAGCAACCTCCAATTCCTGGGCTTAGGCGATTCTCTTGTCTAAGCCTCCCAAGCAGCTGAGACTACAGGCTCCCGCCATAACGCCCGACTATTTTTTTATTGTTGCAGTTCAAACCCACCACCCTCAGTATATGGGGCCAGCGCCCTACCAGCTGAGCACAGGCGCCCCTGCATACTTCTTTTTAACCTAGAAATTCTGTCAGGCTAAATCAGTTTATCATTTTATAAATTAATGATCACTAAAGAGGCTATTTCGAGGAACTAATGATAGTCTAATGTAGGATGGCTGTCACTTAAGATTTTATGTATAACTTTCTTTTTTTGTTCTTAAAAGTATTACATACTAACACTAGATGAATATCCTGTACTGAGACCATTTAAAGAAAATACATTAAATACAGAAGGGCAGACATAGATTAGGCATCCTCGCACCAGACCTGAATTTATCACCCTCTAATTTTAAAGGGTACCTCTTAGACAGAGTCTTGCTTTTATAGAGTAAAAAGAACATGTACTTTAGAGTCAGAGAGGCTCCATGCATCCCATTTCCACCTCTGCTTACCTGTGTGGTCCTGGGAAAGTTATTCAACCTCTTTGATCTCATAGAAGTATAGGGAATTCTGTTTGATGAAATTGTCAGGTTTCAATGAAGTAATGCATGTGAAACATTATTCAGAGTTCCTGTTACATAGTTAATATTTAAAAAGTGGTAATTGTTATGAACTAATAGTACATCTTGTGGGGTGTATAGTTCTAACTTGATTTTGTGTCAGACATTATGGAATGTTAAATTAGTTTATTGGTATAGAATTTGATTTATCCCCAAGTTGCTGCATTAGCTTATTGCAGTAGCATTCTTACCATTGCATCCTTAGCTTTTAAGACATAGTAAGCTTTTAATAAATTTTCGGACACCTAGACCATTTGTGCCTATTTGTCCTCATGATAATTGGTTCGTTATGATCATTAGATGATCTGGAATAGTAATTCTTAACCAAGGAAGGTCATCCCCCTCCCCCTGAGCCCATTTGAGAATTCTGTAATATAATGAGGGATGTTAATTGTTAGAAAAAAAAAAATCAGTGACTTCTAGAGGTTTCCTTCCTTCCATTTAGTTTATTGATCTTCCTTGAATTTTCTCTTCCTTGACTATCTCACCTTAACAGGGGGATGAAATTATTTTACAAGGATTTCTTCCCTGGAGTGAATTGGTAAGATGAGAGTACTGCATGCAGATAAGAAGAAATGGCAAGGGCTGCCGAGAGGCTTATATATTTCTAGTTCTGTGAGTCTCAATCTTGGCTTTTCTCATCCTCACTATGCAATATTTCTTTCTAGATATCTGCCTTGGTGACAAAAGCCTCATTGCAAAGGGTGGGGATGAAGGCTTGGGGGTTAGCTTGTCTTCTCATTCAGCCTGAAGATTTTTACGTAAGGTAGTCTCTCCACAACTGTTTTTAGTCTGTTCCTGCTATCCCTGATTCTGGAGCTTCTCTGATTTAAGTTCTCTAAAGGAAGGCTTCTCTTGTTTACTGCAGAGATTGAGACGAGGGTAGAGTGTTTAGCTGTATGATGGATAGAGGCGGGCACTGGGCATCCAGTGTCTCCATATACATGTTTGTGTATGGTTCGTTGTGTTTACCCCTACAACTATCCCCCTATCTTTTGAGGTCTCTGCCTTCAAGTTCAGAGTGTCTCTTGGATTCTGTGACATCCTTTTATAGGTATACCTTTTCTGTTATATTTTTCCCTGTTGTGTTGTCATCTTACCTATTTTCCATTTTTTCAAAAATTTGTTGAAATCTGTCATCTTTTTGTCTTTGAGGACTTCTGTTCTTTTTATTTCTTTACTAACATTTTAATGGGCTTTAGGAGGGAGAAGAAACATACTTGTGGTTAAGTCCACCTTGTTTAATTAGAAATCTGGAAAGTTGATGCAAAATTTTGTCCTGTTGGTTTTAGCCAGGCCAAATAATTAGAATCTGAAATTTGTTGATTCTTATTAGTAATTTCTTATACCTTGTGCTAACTGTAAATTTGAAAGTATTATTCAAACCATTGATAAGATTGTTTTCATCCACATTGACAGCTTTCCTTTTTTGTTTTCAACCGAATGTGTATATATATATATATATTTTTTTTTTTTTCTGAGTTTAACAGTGACATAGGTTAGGTGTACACAATTTAGGAATTATAGAAAAATATAAAAAAACACTTGAATAGATTAATACTTACCAATAACATTTTGTTGTATTTTCTTCAGTCTTGTCGTCTTTCTTTTCTTCTGTTCACTGAATTGTATGTAAAAATTGAATTCATGTTATATGAGTATGATTTTTTTTTAAGTTTATTTAATAAACCATTGTGTAGTACTTAGTTAACAGGTGCTGTTCTAAGCACTTCTAACTCATTTAATAAGTTATATGTATTTTTTTTTTGTTAATTTTTTTGTTTAGAAAAGGAGTCTTACTGTGTTGCCTAACTTCTAGGCTCAAGTGATCCTCCCATTTCGACTTTCCAAAGCTGTGGGATTACAGGCATGCACCCTCTCTTCTCAGCCTGTATAGTTTTTATTCTGCTTTTTTCTCCTAAGTTTTGTCCTTATATAGTTAATTGTTCCTTTTAAAATGTGACTATATAGTATTCTATAACTTGGATACTGTAATTTCCCCCCATTTCCCAGGTATAGGATATTTTGATCTTATCTTCCATCCTTTTTTCCTTACCTTACCTACCATCCTTCTTTTCTTTTTCTGCTTTTCAGAATAACAGTGCATTTGGCTTTCCTTGCACATAAGTATTTTGATGCATCTCTGAATCTTTTATTAGGATAGAGTCTTACAAATAGAATTACTAACATACTTAAGACAGTTCTTGAGAACTATAATCACCACATAGCCATTTAGGCTCTGCTAGTTTATACTGCTAGCCAGGTTGGTCACTTAATCAGTACTTTTTATATAGTAGTTTAATTAACTGTGAATATACTAATTTTTCTAGTCTTTGTTTTCCTTGAATTTATTCAATAGTTATCAAGTGTCTTACTGTGTTCCGGCACTGTTGTAAGCTCTGGCTATACAGAGTTCAGCTGGGAGCTCTGGGTTCGGGGATCCATGAACTCTCTGAAATTGCACACTTAATTTTATGTGAATGTGCATTTTGGCAGGAGTGCAAGGGAGATATCACTTTCATTGGATCCTCAAGGGATCTGAGGCCCAAGGAAATTGAAGAACTTTGTAAATTTGTTGGCACTTTCTATCCTTAAAACAACTCTGGGAAGGAGATAGATGTTATCTCTGTTTTACAGTTGAGGGAACTGAGTGGAGGTTAAGTGACTTGCTTTTTTATTCATATGGCTAGTAGATACTAGAGCTCACCTTTCTGCTCATTTCTCTATTAATTTGTCTATACTGATTGCATGAGACTTTGCCAACTGCTGCTGAGTTTGAGGAAGAGTTTCTCTTTTCCCTATTTAGTAATGTTATTATAAGAGGAAGTAAACAAAGTGTGGCATGATGTGTTCTTAGAGAATCATGAATAATTATAGTATCACATTTTTTCTCAATCCTTTCACTGCCTATTTAATTATTAGTCTGGAGTTTTATTGGGAATTGATGATAGTCTATTGGTGTGTAGTTTCCAGAATCTACCTAACCTTGCTTTCTATTTGACAGATCATTGTTAACATTTGCCACTTTACAACTTTGGTTTTATTTTTTTCCCACAAAAAGTATTTATGTTGGTAAAATCTCTATTGCATCTTCAGAATACCTCGGTGTTATGTTCTGTATGAGAAAGGTATATCCTGTTATAATTTTAAAGCAGTGATTTGTGGTAGCAAATTTTTTCAGATTGTTTGCTAGTTATGTAGAATACTGAACAATGATTCAGCATATTCAGACACATTGTATTAGTGTTCAGAGGGGCTCCCTCCTGAGAGAAGTGTTGTTTGGGTTGGGCAGTCAGACTCTTCAGTTATTTATGCTGTTTGTATTTGTCTGCATCCCTGGAAGAGGAATTTCATTAAAACCAGAGCAGCATTCTTTTTACAGCCTGCCATCATGATAAGGTTTTCATTTTACAGCAGTATTGCTTTTCCAGAGTTTATATCAATGAAAGATAATCTTCAAGGTCTCTTTGTCAATCCTGAGAAACTCTCCTGCAAAATTTCATTTGCTTAGATTTAGCATTTTCTCTTTCTGTACACACACGTAATTCATACACAGATGACTGTATAAAGGTGCACACCCTATTGCACATTTATCTAGTAATGTTCTTTTTTTGATCTTTTTAAATTATATTGTTAACAATTGTTGACTTTTGTTTGTTTTTTTGTTTTGTTTAGTGCCTAGTCTATGCAGGGTACTGACACAGGTGTATATCTGGGGATAAAAAGGATATAATTAGTTATGGACAAAACTTTCAAAATGTACTGGTGCTTTTGAGTTACTAAGGTGCTGTTTTGAGGCAGAAAATGGTACAGGCCTACAGTCCATAGTCAGGTATGGAAATAAAGCTAAAGGACTTCAGAGAAAGTGGCAGTCATTGGGGGGTGAGAGGTAAAGGGTGCGGGGAATCTGGAACTACTTGTGGAGGAAAGGGAATGGGGATAGGAGAGATTTTAGGCTAGACATTTGAGGTAGAGTTAATAGTATGAGGAAGAAAGCTCAGAGGCCAATGGAGTACAAGGTATGTGGGATGATAGATCAATTGGGAAGCAGAGAGTTGAACTAAAGTTCAGACTGAGGAATCTTTTAAAAACTTTATACAGGTAAATGTCATATCATATATTTCAGAACGCTGTACTTAAAACTACTGCATTGTTAATGATCACTATCAGTGAAAGTTTCTAACAGCAAGGAATTCAGTGGCTTTGCAGAGGTAGCTGTGAGGTCTCCTGCAGAGGCTGGAGTTTGCTGCCCCTTTTGCCAGCACCTTCCTTTATTCGGCTAGTGCCTCTCTAACCGCAGTTGCCTGCTGCCTTCTGTTGCCACATTCCATGGAGACCCCATTACAGAACTTCTTGCTGCCATTCTCCTACCTTCCCATGTTTCACTGCTCTGCTTCAGTTTTTACCAGTATCAAAACCCTAAATTCCTTGCTGCCTACAAGGGCCTGGGTAGAAAGAAAATCTGTGTGAGAGTCATTGTTGTAGGAAATCAAATTTACTTTCCTACTTTTTTTAAAATAATTAATTATTTTTTACTAAATCATAACTTTGAACATTGATGCATTTATGGGGTTCAGGGTACTGCTTCGATATACAATGTGAAATGTTTACACTGAACCAAGTAACACATCCATCACAATTACACTCATTTCTTAATAGTTTTGAAATATACCATTGTATCATGCACATTAGGTGAGGTCCCCCAAATACCCTCCCTTCTTCCATATCCCCTCTCCCCACCCCTCTCTCTCCTCTTCCCTTCTACTTTATGAACTATAGTTATGTTTTGCCATTCGTATGATTGTGTAGGTGGTTCTATATTGATTTCATAGTAGTATCGAGTACATTGGATACTTCCCTACTTTGAAGGTGAGAATATTTCTCCATCTTTCTTCCATGGGACTTTAGAGTTTGCTGTCATCTTTGAGGTTCTCATTTTGGGATACCTGCATTAGACTGATGTATAATAAGGGGACGCTGTTTTCTCTGTTGAGGGTTGGGGAGATGTATTGCTGGGTATCTTGAATTGTGACTTAGATTGCTCTTAATAGAGACATTAAATGGCTACCTATTGAAGATAGCCATTAAATTCATGGTAGAAGTATAGTTTATGTTTAAGAGGTTTGATCAATATTTAAGAAGTCTAGTAATGTTTGTTTGGAAAAAATACATTTCAGGCTCGGCGCCTATAGCTCAACCGGCTAAGGCGCCAGCCACGTACACCTAAGTGGCGGGTTCGAATCCCCAGCCTGGACCCGCCAAACAACAATGACGGCTGCAACCAAAAAAATAGCTGGGCGTTGTGGCGGGCGCCTGTGGTCCCAGCTACTTGGGAGGCGGAGGCAGGAGACTCGCTTGAGCCCAGGAGTTGGAGGTTGCTGTGAGCTGTAATGCCACGGCACTCTACCCCGGGGGACAGCTTGAGGCTCTGTCACAAAAAAAAAAAAAAAAAAAAAAGAATTGGTAATTTTATTAACTTGAATGCAGATGGTGAAATGTAAAAAACTCAGGTTTATTATTTGCTCTATAATTCTGGAATCCATTCTTTTTAATTTCTTATACCTAGAAAACACCTAGCAAGAAACTATAGTTAAAAAAAGTTTCTGTCAATCATTAAAATAAGACCCTAAGGTCTAAAGTAATAGCAATGTAAATCAGGTAATAGTTATTTGTTTTCCAAGTCAGCTATCACTTCTCAGAAATTTTTAAAATATTTAAATCAACTATCCTGATCAAACAAATAGACAATCATATATTTTCAAAGTCTGACCCAAACACTGAATAGGCTCATCCATGATTTTCTGAGCATCTTCTAAGCACCAGACACTAAGAAGTGAAAAACTCCAGAAGGGAATTAAAGCTATCCATTCTTTCCCTAAAAAATATTAGCAAATAAAATATAAAGAATACTCCCATTTTTTAAATTACTCTACAGAATTATGTGCTTGTGCTTGTCTCTGCTTCTACCAGCTGAGTTGCATGACTTATCAAAAATTCACTTTTTATCTCCAAACTTGTTTATGTCAGTTGTATTCATTGCTGCAAGTGCACAATTGAATACTATACAAACTGTGACTACAAAAATAAGTTATTATTTCTTTCTTTTTCTTTTTACCTCAAGCTGTTGCCCTGGGTATAGTACTGTAGCATCACAGCTCACAGCAACCTCCAACTCCTGGGCTCAAACAATTCTCCTGCCTCCGCCTCCCAAGTAGCTGGGACTACAGGCACCCGCCACAATACCTGGCTATTTTTTGGTTGCAGCTGTCGTTGTTTGGCAGGCCTGGGCTGGATTCGAACCCGCCACTTTAGGTGTATGTGGTTGGCGCCTTAGCTGTTTGAGCCACAGGCGCTGAGCCATAAGTTATTATTTCTATAAAAACTAAGTTGAATACTTTTAAAATTATCCATATAGGCATAGTAGTTTCCTTAAAAAATTTTGACAAACTGACTAGAGTGTTCGCGGCTCACGCCTGTAATCCTAGCAACTCTAGGATAGATTACTTGAGCTCAGGAGTTGGAGACTGAGATCAGCCTGAGCAAGCACGAGATCCTGTCTCTAAAAATAGGTAGGCACGTAGGCACTGTGGCGGCACCTATAGTTCCAACGACTTGGAAGACTGAGGCAAGATCTCTTGAGCCCAAGAGTTTGACATTGCTGTGAGCTATGATACTACAGTACTCAACCACAAGGTGACCTAGTGAGACTCTGTCTCAAAAAAAAAAAAAAAATTGATAAGACAGTAAGTTGGTAAGACAACTAGAAAAAACTAGAAAAAAATTCTAAAATTTAAAAAAAAAATTGATAAGACAAAAGTTGGTAAGACAACTAGAAAAAATGAGAAAAAAAATTCTAAAATACTAGAATTACATTCTCAGATTGCTTCAAATGTTTCTGAAGTCTCAACCTAATTTAAAGAACATGAAACTAAAAAAACATATCAGAACAATGATATGGAATTTCAATCAATGCACCCATTTCAAAAGATTATACTGCTATAATCCACACTATTCCCAGAACAAAACACCTGAATGTTTCCTAAAGCTATTCTGCTTAAAACTGAAATCCAGCTAAGCACAGTGCCTCATGCCTATAATCTCAACACTTTGGGATGCCAAGATGGGAGGACCACTTGAGGCCAGGATTCAACATCAGCCTGGGCAACATAGCAAAACCACATCTCCATAAGAAATTAAAAATTAGCCAAGCATGTTGGTGTATGCCTGTAGTTCTAGCTAACAAGGAGGCCGAGGGAACGCAGAAGGCCAATCTTTTGACCCAGTGGTCAATCAGAAATGGGTGCACTTACCGGAATTACATATCGTTCCTTATCATTGTTCTGCTATCAACTACCCTCTGTAGAGTGGCAAAAAATTTTTTTAAATATGTACGTACAAGATATTCACTGCAGCACTTTGTAACAGCAAGAGACTAAACACAACCCAAATGTTCATGAATATGGAACTGGTTGAACAAACTATGGCACATTAACACAGTAGAATATGATATAATTGTAAAAAAGGCATGAAGAATGCTTCTATACACTTCTAAGGAGTGATCAGCAGGAAATAATAAGACAAAAAAAGCAAGAAAGAAATTATGCATGTGTGTTACCATTCACCAAAGATGGGGCTGAGAGGCAGAAATCAACTATAAGTAAGTGTGCATGCACATGCACGCACACACGCTTATGTTTTAAACGGAACTGGGGGAGAGAAACACGGTAGAGGTGACAGGGACCAGAGACTATTCTGCTTTATCTACATACTTGGTTCTCAAACCATGTACGTGTTTTCCTTATTTTTTTTTAAAAACAATCAAAAAACTAAAATCCTAAAATTCAATCCCTAAAATTGAATCCCTAAATTGAATCCCTAAAATTGAATCCCTAAAATTCAAAAGCAAAATGAAACAAAACTTAAATACTTATTGTATTAGTGGTATAACCATACCAAATAGGAATTATTTCAAATGACTTAAATAACAGCATCACTGGACATTCCTAGGAAAATCTATCCTAAAAATAAAAAGAACTGAAGAAAAATACTGGGATACATTTGGCAAAATCCATAGTATAAGAAAAGACACAGAAAAAAATGACATTTTTCTTAAACTAGTTTCAGTATTCATATTGTTAGGAGTAACACTGATAAGTAATGGTATGAACATTACTAGGAGCCAATATTTTCAGCATCAGATATAAATATACAAGTTGTTCAGTAAAATCCTCTACTCCTAAAATTTGTATTAAAAATAAAATCAGTATGAAACTCATAAAGCATTTTCTCTTAAAAAAAGACAACAAAATATTTCCTAGCTCAGTCTACTCAGCAATGCTAGAAGCACGACTAATCCATAGTATCCACACTGTGGTCTCTAAATACAATTTGCCTCTGAAAGGGACCAGGATTGGTTGAAGAAAGAGCTGATTCCAGATCTATGGTAGGAAATGTACAAAATGAGTCTGGATATCTTATCACAAAAGAAAGCAAGAAGCCATCAGGGTTATTCATGTCAAAAAGACTCAGGAGCTGGCCAGATGCACTGGCTCATGTCTGAAATCCCACCTAGTACTCTGGGAGGCCAAGGTGAGAGGATCCCTTGAGCTCAGGAGTTCCAGACCAACCTGAGCAAAAGAGAGATCTATCTCTACTAAAAATAGAGAAATCAGCTGGGCACTGTGGTAGATGCCTGTAGTCCCAGCTACTTGGGAGACTAAGACAGGAAGATTGCTTGAAGCCAGGAGTCTGAGATTGCTATAAGCTAGCCTGACACCAAGACACTCTAGCTGATGCAAAAGAGACTCTGTCTCAAAAAAAAAAAAAAAAAATAAACAGGTGCTAACCTGAAGGCAAACCCACTGCCCAAAGAAGGGACAATTTGATCATCAATAAGAATAACTGTGATGAATTTAAGAAATCAAATATGTTAAAAATTCAAGTGTTCATAATGATACTTTTTCAAATAAAGGAAAAAACATCATCGGCCAGCTTTAAAAATATTAAGGACTTTCTAAGAGTTAAAATAAAGCAAAAATAATTACTTATCTAACTTGACTTCCCTGTATCCCTAGGTAACCAAACAGTTTATGAGAAAAAACTTCTATACATAAGTATTCCAGATAATAAATGAAGAAGAAAGAATGATGAAACTGGAATAGCAACATTTTGCAAACTCATAATGAACTAATGGATGTATGCAAATTATAAGTGGCCATTACACTCCCCATCAAAAAATCAGACATTATGTGCTATTGGGAACACATACTATGCCCTATGAAATATTCTTGCAACAAAAATTACCCTTAATCAGATCAAACCTCTAAAACTAACATCCAGTTCACAGGAAAACACAGGCAAGAAGGGAAGTTATGTTAAATGAAATTACTAAGATACATTTAGCAAAATTCATAGTATGAGCAACTGCATGAGAAAAATGACAGGATTTCTTCAAGTGATTACCTCTCAATAACAAAGAAAATAAATAGGAAGGGGAACTTGTAGGTTGAAGGATATTAAAGAAAACCTATTAACTGAATGAAATATGTGGACCTTGTGTAGATCCTGATTCGAACAAATCAACTGGGAAAAAAAAGCATGAAATAACTTTGGGATGACAGTGGTATTGTTATTGGTTCCAAGAAAATAGCCCTTGTCTCTCAGTGAAAGTAATATTTACAGATAAAAATGAAATGATAACAAGAATGTGCTCCAAACATGGAGTGGGAGAGGAATACAAGGGAAACAAAAGAAGCTATGAATGGACGCCGGCTGGTGCCAGGCACACAGTGCTTCACTGTACTCCTGCTTTACTCTTGTGTACATTTGAAATTCTCCATAAGAAAGTTTTCAAAATTTGATGAGCGACTGTAAATCTGGATGCTTTAAGTTAATAATGAAATTTTCATGACATACAAAATTTTTCAGAATCTCCTGCTTTACAGTAAAAAGCCTCTATAGTTCTCTTGGTAGAAGTGGCAACATTAAACTGGGCAACACAGTGAGATGCTGTCTCCACAAAAAATTTTAAAATTAGGCAGGCATGGTGGCAGGCACTTACAGTCCCAGCTACTCAGAAAACTCAGAAAACTCAGACAGGAGGATCTCTTGAGCCCAGGAATTTGAAACTACAGTGAGCTATGATCACATCACTGCACTACAGCCTGGTCTTAGACAAAACATTCTATCTCAAAAATACACAAACAAAAAAGTCACAACATTTTATACTTCATCTGTCTGTCCTCTGAGACTCATGTCCCTTATTTCTCTAAACTATAAGCTAAAAGCACAAAGCCTGACATAGAAGGTACTTGATAAACATTAAACAAATGAACTGTTTGCTATCCTTCTCCCCTGCTCTGCTAAACCCTTCTAAGCTCTCATCTACTGATCCAATTTGGTAGTAAAGGATGAGTCAACAGAACTAAGAATAAAAAGGTAAAAGAAATCCAAAACCCTACTTTTAACCCTCTTAACCTACATTCCATAAAAGATAATTATTTTTTCTGTGATAAAAAACACAAAATTTACCAAATTAACTATTTTGATAATTAATTTAATAGCATAACTCACACAAGAGGAAAACTCAATTTTTCTGAAAGAGGCAGGAAGGAGGAGAGGGGGACTGCTGTGCTCTCATCTCATGGGCACAGTATAAGGGTACCTGGCACATTTTCTGAGTGAGGGGCACAACTACAGCAGGGACCTTACCTAACAAACACCAACATTGTAACCTGATTGTATCCTTGTCTTAATCTGAAATAAAAATAAATAACTAGCTAGCAAGCATGAGAACAGAGTAGCAATTTGAAGGGTAACATGGTATCCATCACTCACACTACCCCACATAAACCAATAATGTTAAGCATATTCACACTGTTGTGAAATTAGTCTCTAGACGTTTTCATCTTGCAAAACTGAAACGATACCCATTACCCATTGCACAATAAAAGATGCCTATTCTTAATACTTCCCCCATTGCCTCCTCTATTCTACACACACCTCTAGCTAGACAACAGCTTGTAAAGTAAAGAAATAAAGATATACATAAAGTAGTACATATCAAGGCCTAAAGAAAAGAAACATGTTGTGGACTGCTAGTACAAGAACTGCAGATAGAAAAAACAAAAAAACTCGTCCTTCAAGGAAACAGGGAAGGTCTGAAGCATGACTGTGAACAGAAGACCCATATGATCTCTTTGCAGAGGAAAGGAAGACAGGATTGTAATGTGGCTTCAGATTCGCTTTACAAATGGAAGTGAGGAAGTAAGACAGGAGGAGGCAGTTGAGAAGAGGTGAGGCTGGCTACAGAAGCAGTCATTTCACAGCTGCAATCAACAAAGGCTTACCATTCCTTAGGCTGCCCCACAGCAATGACAGCAAGACCCCTGCCATCAGGGGTCAAGTCAACAGATGCCTCAGATCAGGTACTTAGAGAAGCACTATGCCTCCCTCATTCAACAGACTTTTAGTAAAACATGCCTATACAGGCCTATTGAAAAAAAACGACTTAACTATAAATGTGGTAACAATAACCTAAACATATTTTTTTGAGACAGTCTCACTTTGTCACCCTTAGTAGAGTTCCATGGTGTCATAGCTCACAAAGTCTAACATATTTATGAAAACTGATGACTGACACTCTTCTGTTACTACAATTCTAACTAACCTTAGTAGTAGATAAACCCTTATTCTTTTATCGAAATTACTTTCATACATTTTTCTTCATAAGCACAATTCCCAGCCTGAGTCTGCACTGGGACCACTCCAGGAAAGATACAGAGATTCTGCACATGACTGTGGGACACTGGCAGGAACAGGCCAGCCAAGGGCTATTTCCAAAGGGGACTTAGAAATCTCCCAGTGGAAGGAGAAAGTGGGATGGGACACTCATGCTAAAGCAAAAGTCCAGGTTTAATTCAAAAAGAGCCAGAGAGCATGTGAACAGACTAGTGGTTTGAAGGATAACATGGTATTTGCTGCTCACACTACCCCACATAATGCCTAGGGAACTGTGTGTCACGTTAAAGACACTATTCAAAAACACTCAGTAGAACAATGAAAGTCAAGGAATCAGCAGCAAAGGAAGCAGCAGCTGTTAGCCACAGGTTGTGACAGCAGCAATGGGTGATAGTGACTATTCTGGTGACCACAGCCACAACAGCTGCCTGTCACGTGACAATGTTTGCGCTGACAATAATAGCTGCATTCTGGTTCTGCAACAGAGGTGGTGACTCTCAATTGTGCCTCCATCACCAACAGGCTGTGTGTGTATTGTGTGTATGTAAAAATGCATGCTGGTATTGTGTGTAACACTCAACTACTGACACGGTGGCTGGAGAGCACTCAGGCAGAGAACGTGGGTGGAATCACAAGGGAACGTTCACGTTTTCTATATTGACTAGTCTTTTTAGAATTTTTTAGGACCACAAATAAAACTATTTTAAAGAAATAAAGATATACATAAAGTCGAACATATCAAGGCCTAAAGGGAAGAAACATGTTGTAAAATCAGTAACACTAAATACAGAATTTATAGTGAAGTCCTGTTTGTGCAATGACAATTCTTGCTTTTTCAAATCAAACAAATATTCCAAATACCTGTATTTTAAAAAAAGAAAAGGTATGGTTTAATACGTAATAATCTGTGGCAATTTCGATTATTCAGGAAGAATAGAAATTTTGGAAAAGGAATAATTTTAGCCTTGTCCTAATCATCTGGAAACTGGAAGATAGTGAACATCCCATAAACTTAATAGGCTATCAAAGGCAGAACAACATAAAAACTCAAGATTCAGTCAAAAGACCTAGGCTGCGGGCTGGGTTTGCCAACACTGCTAGTGAACCTCGCAGCACATTCACACAGAGCTTACCGCGTAGCAGGCTAGTCCTACACACTCACATACACTAACTACATCAACCCTCATAACCTCATCAGGTGGCTCCTACTATCATCTGCATTTACCCATGGGGAAACTACCAGAAGTGGACTGGTGTGCTCAGGACCCCTCAGCTGGTAAGGGCCAGAGCAGATGGCCCATAGCAAGCCTTAACAGGGAGCCTTTAACAGGGCTCCTCACATCTCTCTGTCTGAATTCCAACTTAGTGCTCTTAAAAAAAACAAATGCCATAATAAATGTAAAAATTGCTTTGCAAACCATACATGGTATACAGATGATAGTTGAACATCTATCACTCACAAACATGCTATGATTTTTCCATTTGCCTTTATATACTGTAGAACACAATATAATTAATTTTTTAAAAATATAATGGACCATAAAGCCATTCTTGTATTACTGATTCATACACATAAGAATTTGTTTTCATTTAATTGAAGATGCTCTTAAGGATATTGATATTTCAATAAAGATAAACATTATTGGAGATTTGAAACCTTCATAAATACAACTGAAAGCCTGAATTTCTTTCTTGGCTAGAATCCTAAGAACAAAAAAATTCTAAGTGTGCATTAGACTCACCAATTTTCACACTAGAATAAACATCATAAAAAATTTCTAATTGATCAAACCTATTTCTGAACCAGGATCATTTGTATTCTAGGTTAGAGGATTTTATTTTTATATCCTCCATGGCACCAAAAAGAATTTTAAACAGTTTAGAAATGTTCAGCATGGACATGCCATCACGGCACTCAGCCCAGGGAAGGAGGTTTGCTCACAGGATCCTTCTTTCCTCCAACACATAGGCATCTGCATCTGCTCCAAAGACAGCCAATCCACAGGTCACACTTTAGTTAAATGATCAATATATGAAGAAACTTACTTTGTGTGTGCTTCTGTTTAAAGCATCCTATTTTACATATACAGTTTATTTACACTGAACTAACTCACAGGCAATAGCACTGCAACTCCTGTTTGAGTGAAGCCTGATGTGTTTTCTCCAAAAGCCACATCACAGCCTTAGAAACACTGCACACCTCACCACTATCCTTGGGGCCATTTTAAACAAAAAAATCACCAAACAAAATGACAAAATGTGAAAGATGTAGCACTGAACAGACTGGGGAAAGGACCCTTGTTTATAGTACGAGACCTGACACGGGAAGACGGAGTAGAATGTTGCCTTATCTGACCTCAGCTAGGAAAGTGGGAATCAAGATGACACAGATTTTTTGCTGCTCTGTGCATGTGTGTGAATGACCACAAAAGCACTTTTAAGTAATGGTCTGGGAGTTACAAATAAATCAATTTTCACAGATATGGTATCCACAAAAAATAAGGATCAACTGTGTATCATTAAATGTATTAAATATAAAGAGATTAAAATGTTCCACTGAAAAGGCATTGACAGATTGCAAAGAAAAAAAGAAACCCAAGACCCAATCATGTCTTCAAAAATATACTTTGAATATAAAGGCACAGGTTAAGAGGATGGAAAAGATACAGCATACAAACACTATCAATAATGTGGATAACACACTTTCCACAACTGACAATGACATAAAATGAAATTTTAAAAATTGAGCTGGAGGAAATGGCTCACACCTATAATCCTAGAACTTTGGGAGATCAAGGCAGGAGGATCACTTGAAGCCAGGAATTTGAAAACAACCTGGGTGATCTCTAAACCCCATTTCTACAGTATTTTTTCTAAAAATTAGCTAGCCATAGTGGTATGCACCTGGAATACTAGCTACCCTGGGAGGCTGAGGTGGGAGGAATGCTTAAGCTCCAGAGTTCAAAGATGCAGTGAGCTGACTGTACCACTGTATGTAAGCCTGAGTAAGGTAGCGAGACCCCATCTCTAAAAATATGTAAATAAATTGATAAATAAATACCTGAATAGCCATGTATCTATTAAATAAGTTAAACTGACTACCCTACCCTTTTATAAAAAGGATAATCAAAACTTTGATGGTTTTGCTAGTGAATTTTATCAAATATATAAAGGAGAAAAAATTATCAAACTTATTTTAGAAGAGTCACATAACCTATAACCAAAACATTTTTTTAATTACCAAAATAAAATTGCACTGAGCTGTGATAATGTTACTGTATTCTAGCCCAGACAAAAGAACAACAACAACAAAAAAAACAAAAAAACCCCACAAAACATGACCATAGTTTATGTACTTTATGAACATAGATGACAACATCCTTAGCAATACAAGAGAAAAATTAAAGTCAGTAACTTAGAAAAAGAATAATATATCACTGCTGGTAGGGAATGCAAACTAATACATTCCTTCTGAAAAGATGTTTGGACAACACTTCTAAAAATAGACCTGCCATTCAATCCTACAATTCCTCTACTAGGTATATATCCAGAAGACCAAAAATCACATTATAACAAAGATGTATGTTCCAGAATGTTTATTGCAGCCCAATTCATAATTGCTAAGTCATGGAAGAAGCCCAAGTGCCCATCTACCCATGAATAAATTGTGGTATATGTACACCATGGAATATTATGCAGCCTTAAAGAAAGATGGAGACTTTACCTCTTACATGTTTACATGGATAGAGCTGGAAAAAATTCTTCTTAGCAAAGTATCTTAAGAATGGAAGAAAAAGTATCCAGTGTACTCAGTCTTACTATGAAACCAATTTATAGCTTTCTTATGAAAGCTATAACCCAATTATAGCCCAAGAAGAAGGGGAAAGGGGAAAGAGAAGGGAGGGGAGAGGGGAGGATGAGTAGAGGGAGAGTAACTGGTGGGACCAC
>CAUYTI010095159.1:0-11300 GCA_963575145.1 Galago senegalensis
GTGGTCCCAGCTACTTGGGAGGCAGAGGCAGGAGACTCGCTTGAGCCCAGGAGTTGGAGGTTGCTGTGAGCTGTAATGCCACGGCACTCTACCCAGGGGGACAGCTTGAGGCTCTGTCTCAAAAAAAAAAAAAAAAATATATATATATATATATATATATATATTTACTTTCTTTATTCTCACATCAAGTAGCTAAAAGAGAAAATTAATTTATTTTTACCATGATTTTATGGTTGAAATGATTTTATGTTTACCATGATTAATATATGAAACTCAGCTGGAGTTTCATGATTAAAATATGGAAAACATGGAGTGTGTACTTAAAAATCACTGTTGGAACTTCATTCATTATATTAATTGGTTCATTTGTAATATTTCATTTTAGACAAATAGCATTTCCCCCCCACTTTACAGATGAAAAACCTGACACTCCAAGGGGTAAAATAATCTGCTGAAGGTCACATAGGATTCCAGCCAGAATTTGAATCTGGGTCAGTTTGACTTGGGAGGTCAAATTCAAGCTCCTAACCACTTATATACTATAATTTTTGTATTCTCTGTTATAAGCTGCATACCAATGGTAATGATCTCTGAACCTCCCCATTGGTATGCACCTACTGAAAGTGATTCACCAAATTTTACTTTTACTTATTTATTTTGATATTTCTGGAACATTTAAAAAATGAATGCACACAAGCATGCAAACATAATTTATCCCGACTCATATATAGGAACTCATATAGTTTACATCATGTTTTTTTAACTTTAATATTGACACATTGTTAGCTCAGTGTATTTGCAATGTTGATTACTTTTATGATCCCTGAATCCCCCCATTGGTATGCAGCCAATAACGTGGAGTACAAGAATGATAGTAGATTGGTGGTTATGAGCTTGAGTTTGAGCTTTAGTGTTGAGCTAATCCAGATTGAATCCAGATTGAATATATTTCTATCTATCTATCCAGAGAGAGAGAATAAATGACGCTGTAAATGGTTATATGGCCTAAGATGATTCTCATTGCATTTACTAAAATAATGTGAATCAAACTGTCATGAAGCTTATTTAGTGGAAAGTTTGTTAGACTTCCTGTCCTCCGTATATTTTCAGCAGTCCACCAGAACATTTCCTGAGACATTTCCCTTTGGTTTAGTAAATCAATACCTTTACTTTCTTTGTCCTCAAGTCAAGACAAAGAGAAATTTAATTTATTTTTACCATGATTTTGTGGTTAAAATGATTTTATGTTAACCATAATTAAAATATGAAACATACAGAGTGCATACTTAATAATCACTGTTAGTAAGTCAGACATAATATAATTTTGTTTGTGTGTAAAATTTCATTTTAGACAAACAGTAAACATTTTCTCTTTCTTTATAGGTGAAAAAATAAATGAGACTCAAAGATCTGAACCAATTTTGATACTTGACTCTAGGATAAAGAAAGTAAACATACAGATTTCCTAAACCAAAGAGAAAGAAAGGTCTCAGGAAATGTCCTTGGTGGATAGTTGAGAATATTTGGAGAGAGTGGTGCCTGTGGCTCAGTGGGTAGGGCACTGACCCCCTATACTGAGGGTGGTGGGTTCGAACCCCACCCTGGCCAAAACTGCAACAAAAAAATAGCCAGAGTCTCATTTTATTGTCCTCAGTAGAGTGTGTGGCATCACAACTCGCAGCAACCTCCAACTCCTGGGCTCAGGTGATTCTCTTGCCTCAGCCTCCAAAGTAGCTGGGGCTACAGGAGCCTGCCACAATGCCTGGCTATTTTTCATTGCAGTTTGTCTGGGGTTGGGTCTGAACCTGCCACCCTCAGTATATGGGGCCGGTGCCCTACTCACTGAGCCACAGGCGCCGCCCAAACTATACAAATTTAATGTGCAAAATGTTTTTGTTTTTTTTTTTTGAGACAGACCCTCAAGCTGTTGCCCTGGGTAGAGTGCTATGGCATCACAGCTCACAGCAACTTCCAACTCCTGGGCTCAAGTGAGTCTTCTGCCTCCACCTCCCAGGTAGCTGGGATTACAGGTGCCCAACACAACGCCCGGCTATTTTTTAGTTGCAGCTGTCATTGTTGTTTGGTGGGCTGGGCTGGATTCGAATCTGCTAACTCAGGTGTATGTGGCTGGTGCCTTAGCTGCTTGAGCCACAGGCACTGAGCCCGAAATGTATTTTGACATGTGCATTTACCTGTGAAACCATCACCACTATCACAATAGTGAGTATCTCCATTATTCTCCCAAATTTTCTCATGTTTATTTGGAATCTCTCCTTTTTGTCCCTCTCCCAACCCCTCCTCCCTCCTACAGGCAACCGCTCATCTATAGATTTTTTTTTCTTTTCTTTGAGACAGAGTCTCATAATGTCACCCTTGGTAGAGTGTCATGACATCACAGCTCATAGCAACCTCAGTCTCTTGGTTTTAAGCAATTCTCTTGCCTCAGCCTCCCAAATAGCCGGGACTATAGGCTCCCGCCCCAACGCCTGGCTATTTTTTTGTTGCAGTTGTCTATGTTATTTAGCTGGTCTGGGCTGGATTTGAACTCTCCAGCCTGGGTGTATGTGGCTGGTGCTGTAACCACTGTGCTACAGGTGCCAAGCCCATCTATAGATTTTTATCTTTCTTTTTAGCTGGACACCATTAATTGGATTTGTTTGCATTTTCTAGATTTATACAGATGGAATCACAGAGTGGGTCCTATTTTTCCCTTTCTGCTTTTAAAATTCAGCATAATTATTTTGATACTCTTTTATGTTGTTATTTGTATTAGTAGTTTTGTCCATTTTTCTTGTTGTGTAGTATTCCATCTTATGAATATACCACAATTGTTTTTTTGTTGTTGTTGCAATTTGGCCAAGGCCAGGTTCGAACCTGCCACCCTCGGTATATGAGGCTGGTGCCCTACCCACTGAGCCATAGGCGCCGTTCACCACAATTGTTTATCCATCTCCCTGTTAATGGATTGTTTCCAATTTCTGGCTATTAAACCTAAGTTTCTATGAACACGTGTAAGTTCCTTACAAGTTTTTGTAAGGATATGTGCTTATATTTCTCTTAGGTAAGCAGCAAGGAGTAGGATGGTGTTACAATGCTGGCTGTCAGCATCCTGAGATTCTGTTGGGGGGAGGATGCTAGTGTGTGGGTTTCTCACTGGGAGGATACAGACCTTCTCTAAACCCTCTGTGCACAGCGCAATACCCCTCTCTTGCTCCCTCACTTGTGGCTCATGTTCCTGAACCTGGAGTCGGCCTGGTTCAGCTTCTATAGAGACCAAACATTCAGCATTCTGTAGGGGTAAGGAGCGTGTTGGCATAGCTCTGTGGGCTGGCAAGGGTGGGAGAGGTCCAGGGGCATATCTCCTACCTGCTCCCAATATAAGGTGACCAGATTTTAACATTGGCAAAGTGGGACACCATTGGAGGGGGGTAGTGGGGGGTATATTGGCTGAGCTGTTTATGGTTAGGGACCCTCTAGAGAGGGGGGGGGGTGCTACTTGTTTGTTCCAGACAGTTTGGCTCCTTCTGAGCTAATTGGACCTTGCCCAGGAGGGGAGTAGGGAGTTTACATTAGCTTTTTCATTTCCAAATGAGGTTACATTAACCTCTTCATTCTCAAATGAAGTTACATTAACCTTTTCAGCAGCTGAAGAAAACCATATATTCCCTTCCCATTCTCCCGCTGTTCCCTAGCTTGTCGTGCATTCTTTCCAAAAATTGAGACTTTTTAAAAACACCACGGGACACAGGACAGATTGTTAAAAATCAGGACTGTCCCGCCAAAAGTGGGATGTGTGGTTGATACTGGAAAAGTGGTGCTCCAGCCAGCTCAGCCGAGCAGGGCTTGGGGACCTGCCACCTCTATCTTGGTGGCAGCAGCCGGCAGAGGAACTGACAGGTTGGAGCAAGTGGTGGGGAGCTTCCCTCCCCCACCAGAGGCTCCAGTAGAGCGGTGCTAGAGGACCTGTTGGCTCTGCCTTGGCAGCAGCTGGCACAGAAACCAGCAGGCTGGAGCAAAAGGGGGAGCTTTCCTCTCCCACCAGAGGCTCCAGTAACAAAGAAGACCAGGCTGATCAGGGGATAACACTGGCGATTCCTCCAGTGCATCCCTGATTGGTCCATTTTCAATCCTGCTCCTGACTGGTCTATTTTATAGACCAATCAGCTAAGCTCCCAGCTCATTGGACAACTGCCCCTATATAAACCCCTGAGCAGAGAGCCTAGGGGCAGACCATCGCAGACGGTCCAGGAAGATAGAGGGGAAGAGCAAGACTTTAGCAGACTGACGCAGACCTCTGAAGGAGAAAGAGGAAGAGCTGTAACACTTGGATCCTGTTCTACAAGGAAGTTTGGTTCTTTGTAAGAGCTGTAACACTTATATCCTGCTCTACAAGGAGGTTTGGCTCTTTATAAGAGCTGTAACACTTATATCCTGCTCTACAAGGAGGTTTGGCTCTTTGTAAGAGCTGTGACACTATGAAACCTATCTTATCTTGTTCTGCAAGGTTTAGCTATTTGTAAGAGCTGTAATAATACCTCTGTAAATAAAACCTAACTTACTGCCCATCCTGTGGTCCATCGATTCATTCATCGAATTGTCATAGACCAAGAGCCTGGAAATCCAAAGTCAAAAATCGGGTATCATGGTCACCTTATCCTAATACGACTTTTAACAAATCCAGCTGCTTTCAGTGTCTCCTTTCCAAGACCTACTTAGGAAAGACCCTGTTAGAGAGGTTAGATCTCTAGCCTCTACTTAGGAGAGACCCGGCCCGTCTGATTCCCAACTCTTTCCTGAGTTCTGCAGGACAATTGGGATTCTTCTGGAACTCTGCAGGCTTGGGTTTCAGCTTTTCCTGCTCTGCTAAAGCAGAGCTTGTATTCATCTGCTTTCCATCTTCCAAAATTTTCGTTGACACTTCCTACTTCTTATTTCATCTGCAATTCTCATTATTCTTCTGGGACTGTGCTTTCTCTGTTCTTTTATGAATGTCTTAGCAATCTTTCTGGAAGGAATGTAGATGATTGTGTATGTAGAATCTATATTTAACTGGAAGTTGCTGCTGATTTCCATGATGTAAATTATACATGTGTTTTCATTCACTTAATAATTTATTTAGTGCTATCATGTGACAGAGACTTCTCTAGACACATGAATGCATCAGTGATTTATGCATAAAAAATAGAAAAGCTAAAACAATCAGGGCACAGTAGAAATCTGGAATATGGAAGTGGGGTATATTGAAATATTAGAAAAGGTAGACCTGACTGAGAATGCAAGATTGGGGTCAAGCTTGGATTTAGGGTTAGGAGGGAGGGGAGTTAGCCATGTGGCTATGGGGAAAGATCATCCCATTTAGACAAAATAGGCAGTAGAAAAGCCCTAAGGTCTGGTAAGGAGACCACCAGGCAGGGGCAGATTGAGAGGGATTAGAGAGTTGTGGGGATAGATCGTCCAAGTATTTATTTATTTATGTATTTATTTATTTATTTTGAGACAGCGCCTTGCTCTGTTGCCTGGGCTAAATGCTGTGGCAGCAGCCTAGCTCACAGCAACCTCAAACTCCTGGGCTCAAGTGATCCTTCTGCCTCAGCTTCTCAAGAGTGCAAGGATTACAGGCATGACCCACTGTGCCCAAATCTTCCAAGTTTGATCCTGTTTGTATTAGTAAAAAACGCTGTGTGTGTGTCTATGTGTTTAAAAAGAAATGCCCTGTGACATTTAAATGGTAAGGCAGAAATGGTAACTCAGGCTTATCCAGGACTACCTCTATAGCTAGGTATAAGGACAACCGCAATGGAATTTTGCAGCTGGGGAGAGAGTTTTGGCTCAACTTGGAATATAACAAAGGAAAGTTGGGGACTTATAGCCAAAGAACAGAGAGGGGCTTGGAAGGGGGATGGTTGCTGGATGCAAGATAACTAAGAAAGTAGGGTAATTCTTTGCAAAAGTGACCTAACAAGACTTTTGGTGAAGCCAGGCTGAGGTGGTCAGATGCCACCTGGGGAATAAAGGAGAGGAATTTCATCAGATATCCAGGGTGAGCAGATATAGAAGGAAGAGATTCTGGTTAAACTGACTGAGCAGGATTTTTGCTAAAATTGGGCAATTCTAGTAGGGGAAGAGGCTGGGGAAGTCCTAAAATTGAGGCATAGTTGTGAAGAGGATTAAGAAGAGTCTGACTAAGGTCTGGTCAAGGAGAGACTGTATATAAAAGTACAGTAAGGCTGGGCGAGTTGGCTCATGCCTGTAATCCTAGCACTCTGGGAGGCCAAGGCAGGAGGATTGCCTGAGTTCACAGGTTTGAGACCAGCCTGAGCCAGAGCGAGACCTGTTCCAGCTACTCAGGAGACTGAGGCAACAGGATCTCTTGAGCCTAAGAGTCTAAGGTTGCTGTGAACTATGATAGTACAGCACTCTACCAAGGGCGACAAAGTGAGACTCTGTCCAAACAAACAAACAAACAAACAACAAATATAAAGGCTCAGAGTCTATAGCACAGTGGTTACAGTGCCAGGCACATATACCCAGGCTGGCAGGTTTGAACCTAGCCCAGGCCAGCTAAATAACAATGACAATTGCAACAACAAAAAGCAGCTGGGCATTGTGGTGGCTGCCTGTAGTCCCAGCTACTTGGTAGGCTGAGGCAAGAGAATCGCTTAAGCCCAAGAGTTTGAGGTTTCTGTGAGCTGTGACACCACGGCACTCTACCCAGGGTGACATAGTGAGACTCTATCTCCAATAAATAAATAAATAAATAAATAACCCGTGTGTGTGTGTGTGTGTATGTGTGTGTACACTATCTAATTATATGAGATTGGAAAAGGTAAACATCAAGGATATCTGTGGGCAAAGGTCTGGCTCAAATTTGCCTTTTCAGGAAGGTCCTCTCCAGCATCCTAATTGAAGTTCTGCATCCTTCCCCCAACTATCGTAGTCTCCAATTTTCTTTTCTTTCTTTCTTTCTTTCTTTTTTTTTTTTTTAGACAAAATCTCCCTATGTTGCCCTAGGTAGAGTCCCTGACATCACAGCTCACAGCAACCTCAAACTCTTGGGCTTAAGCAATTCTCTTGCCTCACCCTCCCAAGTAGCTGGGACTACAGGCACCTGCCATAACTCCGGCTATTGTTTTCTTGTTGTTGTAGTTGTGATTGTTGTTTGGCAGGCCTGGGCTAGCTTTGAACCTCTCAACCCCCATGTATCCATGTGGCTGGTGCCCTAGCCACTGAGCTATAGGCGTCCAGCCCAATTTTCTTTTCTTTTCTTTCTTTCTTTCTTTCTTTTTTCTTTTTTTTAGAGACATAATCTCACTTCTCTGCCGTTGGAAGAGTGCTGTGGCATCACACAGCTCACAGCAACCTCCAACTCCTGGACTTTGATGATTCTCTTGGCTCAGCCTCCTGAGTAGCTGGAACTACAGGCGCCCACCACAATACTTGGCTATTTTTTTGTTGCATTTTGGCCAGGGCCGGGTTTGAACCTGCCACCCTCAGTATATGGGGCCAGTGCCCTACCCACTGAGCCGCAGGCGCTGCCCCCAATTTTATTTTCTTACAAGCATCTACGGATATTTGAAATGATCTTATGTGTCATATTTATGTATAACTTTATTTATTTGTATATTCCTCATGGTAAGGGTGAGAAAGTTGCCCTTTCCCCCTAAGTTCACTGAAAGATCTACTCATAATTAAGGTGGATTAATGAGAGAAAGGTTTACCAATACCATGTGTATGGAGACAATCACAGAGTGATTAACCAATATCCAAGTGAAATTTGTGTATGTTTATACTTGTCTTTTTGGAGTGGAGGGGAAATGTGGAGTGAGGGGTGTAAGTGGGAGCGCCCAGGGAGAAGACCAGAGTGGAGATGTTCAGGTCAGGTTTATTAAAAGTGGAGGGTGATCTGCCTGAGCAGTGCAAAGGTGACATCTGTGCCCTGAGGGCCATCAGAGACCCCCTATTATGTGGGGGCCAAGTTTCAGGCAAGCACAGTGCATTGAAACTTTAGGGTCTTTGGTGGGAACTTCTGTTGTGTACCAGCCAGTTCCTGTGTGTCTTTGTCTTAGAGGAGAGAAGGAAGAGGAGGGGGAAGAGTTCTTGTGTGACTGCATTAGGCCCCCTAGCATGGAGTCTAGGTAATAGTGCTTAGGGGTGACAAATGGGGCTAGGAAGGACAAATGGATGAAGGGACAGATCAACTTATCAATAATTCTCTTTGCAAATTAAATTGGGACAGTTCTGCTTGTATTTTTTCATTTTTTTTCTTCTGCTTATATTCTTCTTCTTTTTTTTTTTCCTGAGACAGAATCTCAAGCTGTTACCCTGGGTAGAGTGCCATGGTGTCACAACTCACAGCAACCTCAAACTCTTGGGCTTAAGCGATTCTCTTGCCTCAGCCTCCCAAGTAGCTGGGACTGGAGGCACCCGCCACAACACCTGGCTATTTTTTGGTGTAGTTGTGTTGTTTAGCTGGCCCTGGGTGGGTTCGAATCTGCCACCCTTGGTGTACCTCAGTGTATGTGGCTGACGCTGTAACCACTGTGCTATGGTGGCAAGCCATTTCCACTGGTATTCTTTTTCTTCTTCTTTTTTTTTGAGACAGGGTCTCACTTTATCACCCTCAGTAGAGTGATAAGGCATTACAGCTCACAGCAACCTCCAGCTTCTGGGCTCAAGCAATTCTCTCAGCCTCCCAAGTAGCTGGGATTACAGGCACCTGTCACAATGCCTGGCTATTTTTGGTTGTAGTTGTCATTGTTGTTTGGTGGGCTGGGCTGGATTCCAACCCTCCAGCTCCCGTGTATGTGGCTGGTGTGTTAGCGGCTTGAGCTATGGGCACCGAGCCTCCACTTGTATTCTTGATCTTTTTTCTTCCCATTACTGAGATAACTGGGAGAGGAATGGAAGTCAACTGCCCCTTTGATCTTTTGGTCAAGTCAGTCCAGTTTATGCAGAGAGAGGGAAAGTCTCTTCTAATGCTCTAGGGGCCTGCAATTTAAAATGCTCTTTATCCCAAGGAGTCATATTTTGGGGTAAAATGTCCTGAACTCTGATAGGTAAAAACTGAAAGGAGTGGATCAGGAAACACAAGGTCTAACAAAGGCAGTAATGTTTATTTTGACACTTGGGTGCAAGTGGGCTAAGATCTAAAGAATGTCATCAGCCCTCGGGAGGGAGGCAGACCTTTTTATGGCAGGATGAAAAGCAGTTGGCTTTACAGACAAGTCTTATCAGGGGACCCAAGACAAGCTCCTCATTACTGGGACTCTCCAGCAGGCTCTTCTTATCAGAGTATCAGAGGGTTGCTGTGTCAGCATATTTCTCACAGTGCAAAGGCTTGACTGAGCTGTAGCATGTCTCTCTTATCTGAGTTTCCATCACCTGTAACAGAGTCTCACCAAATAGCTTTTCATTCAAGATGGGGTTAGCTTGGCCACCTAACCACCTAAGCTCCTTCATTGTTAACTTAAATGATAAGTGACTGAAAAAAAAAAAGAGTCACACTCAGCTGAGGTTTATTATGCTAAAATTTTAAGGAGTGCCTAGGAAAAGCCCACAAAGCATTTGTTGTGGACTAGACATTCTGGAGAAGAGGTTGAGGATTTCACATTTAAAGGTGTTGGGTTTTGAAAGTCAAAAGGTATTGCAGGTGGCACCTGTAGCTTAGTTGGTAGGGCACTGGCCACATACACTCAGGCTGGTGGGTTTGAATCTTGCCAGGGCCAACTAAACAATGACAACTGCAACACACACACACACTAGATAGCTGGGTGTTGTGGTGGGCACCTGTAGTCCGAGCTACTTGAAAGGCTCAGGCAAGAGAATCACTTTTTTTTTTTTTGCAAGAGAGAATCACTTAAGTCCAAGAGTTAGAGGTTGCTGTGAGCTGTGATGACATGGCACTCTACCAAGGGTGACATAATGACACTTTGTGTCAAAAAAAAAGAAAAAAGAAAGGTATTGCAAAGAACCAGGCTGAGTAGAGCTAATAGAGATTAAGAGCATCCATGAAGCCAGAAAAGCCATCTACAAGGTGAAAGAGATGTTAAGGTGGTCTTTAGACCATCTGTATATGATATGGAAATATCTCTTTACTGTTCACTCCCCTTCTGTTACATTCTACTACCTTCAAAACTGGTTCCTCTGCATTCAACTAAAATTGTTAGTGTTGTAAATTACTGACTGCACTTGTGATTATGTCCCTGGTAATTACTGCGTTTTTTGATCATGCTATTTACGACCCCTACCTGTAAGTCCTCCTCCCTACATTTCCTTAGGACATTGTAGGACATTGTAGATTGCACCTGCTTTGTTAAGGAAAAATTGTTAATTGCTCTGTGGATCATAGCATTGTGTAAACTAACCTCCCTACCTGCTGTATTTGCTTCTGTAACTATGCTTGCTTATGTGCCCTCCAGCCCCCATCCCGGGAAAATTTTGTCCTATAAAAACCAGAGCTGGCTCTTCAATATACCAACTCCCTTTAAATTCGACTTGTCTAGGGTGGTGCCTGTGGCTCAGTGAGTAGGGTGCCGGCCCCATATACCAAGGGTTGCAGGTTCAAACCCGGCCCTGGCTGAACTGCAACAACAACAAGAAAAATAGCCAGGTATTGTGGCAGGCACCTGTAGTCCCAGCTACTCGGGAGGCTGAGACAAGAGAATCATCTAAGCTCAGGAGTTGGAGGTTGCTGTGAGCTGTGATGCCACAGCACTCTACTAAGGGTGATAAAGTGAGATTCTGTCTCTACAAAAAAAAAAAAAAATTCGACTTGTCTGGTGGTGTGGTCTTTGAGAGACTCCTGGGCACAACAGTGGAGTCTGAGAAGCTGAGCTGAAGCCTTACAGCCAATGTAGTCTGCTGAGTTCACATTTCTCCCCTCACACCCTTCCCCTGTGAGTATGCAGTTTAGTTTTCACCCTGATTGTGAGGATTTTTATCTCAGGAGATTCTGAGGAGGTAGCCACAATAGACAACAGGTATTGTGATACTGGTAGAGTAAAGGCTACTTTGATTATGATATGATGTTTGATGATTCTCTTAGATATTTTGTTAAAATGAAAACCACGGCTCGGCGCCTGTGGCTCAAGCGGCTAAGGCGCCACCCACATACACCTAAGGTGGCGGGTTCAAATCCCCAGCCTGGGCCCGCCAAACAACAATGATGGCTGCAACCAAAAAATTGCCAGGCGTTGTGGCGGGCGCCTGTAGTCCCAGCTACTTGGGAGGCTGAGGCAGGAAACTCGCTTGAGCCCAGGAGTTGGAGGTTGCTGTGAGCGTGATGCCATGGCACTCTACCC
>CAUYTI010095160.1:0-26702 GCA_963575145.1 Galago senegalensis
GACCACAGGCACCCGCCACAACGCCCGGCTATTTTTTGGTTGCAGCTGTCATTGTTGTTTGGCGGGTCCGGGCTGGGGATTCGAACCTGCCACCTTAGGTGTACGTGGCTGGCGCCTTAACCAGTTGAGCTATAGGCGCCGAGCCATCTAACCTAACTCTTAATATTTCTTTCATATGGCCACAAACACAAAAAATTCCTGCTGGCCTCTACACACATCATACTTTTCTTTCCCTCTGCCTTTAGTAAATATCCGAGATGCCAGCATGCCCTGTTTCCATTTTTCTAATTCTCAGGTCAAACTTTGTCTTATGTGTCTTTTTGATGTCCCCTTTCCACTACCACTGTCTTTTCCCCTATCCTATCCCTGCTAAAAAGAGTGTCCTTCTCTACACTTCCACTGCATCAGAACCTCATTCCCTCAGCTGGATCTGATGGCAGGGCTGAGGGACTGGACACCCACCAGGGCAACACATGGCCCGAGTAGCCACCTATGAACTGTCAAATGGAATGGTCTATACAAAGGAAAAGGTGAGCTGAGCTATGAAATGGAAAATACAATTCAGCAAGCTATATTGCACCAAGGAATATAAATTAGAATAATCTTGCTATTTTGTGTCTAGCTTCTAAAACCAAGCAGCTTTAAGTTCTGAAAAGGTGGTGGTGCTGGGCTGGAGCACAGGGATCCCACACGTCCTCTCCAGAGGCCTTTGGAAAGGCTTCATGGCAGTAATAAAAACTGCTTAAGTTCATGGAGGACTTGCTATATAAGCTCTGACAATTAAGTTTGTAGACTTGCCACTGTGTGTTTACATTGGCAGCACTGTACAAACAACTCAGTCATTTTCTTAACCTTGTGTGTGCCGTTGTCTTGCTGAGTGGTGTTCGTCATTGATGTTTTGTGTTTTTGTGTGCCATCCTGGGAATGGCAGCTTGAATTAGAGCCATGAACAAACATTACATTTCCTGTTAAACTTGGCAAAAGGGGAAGTGGAATCAGGGGCATGTTAGTCCAAGTTTGTGGGGATAATGTCATGAAGCAACTGACAGTGTACAAATTGAGTAAACAATTTTCTGAGAGGTGGGAACATGTCACTAATGAAGAGAGGTTGGGGCATCCAAAAGTGATGAAAACGTTGCAAAAATACGTGGAACGGTGCATCATAATCATTGGCTAGGATTGGCTGCCTGTGTGAAGCATAGTCAATGAAGTAAACATCAATAGATAAAGAGTTAGGAAAACCTTAACTTAAAATCGTGGCCAGCAACTCAGGGCTCTTTCATCACAACAATGCACCAGCTCAAATGGCACCATATATGAGGGAGTTTTTAGCCAGTAAACAAATAATTGTAGTGGAATACCCCTCCTATTTACTTCACCTGGCCCCCAATGACTTATTTCTTTACTCCAAAAATAAAGGAAAAATTGAAAGGAAGATATTTTTATAACATGACAGGTAATACAATGAGAACTCTGATAGCCATTCCAGAAAATGACTTGCAAAATTGCTTTGAAGGGTGGACTAGGTGCTGGTGCTTATGCTGGTGTACAGCTTCCCAAAAAAAGAACTTTGAAGGTGACCATAGTGATATCCAGGAATGAGGTGTGCAGTAGCACTTTTTCTGGGATGAGTTTACAAACTGAAGGGTCAGACTTTATATAACGAGTTTAAAGTAAACCTCCTGCTCCTGTGTTCTAATTATCTAAAGGGAAGAGCTGGTCTGAACTGCCCATATCGCTGTATTCTTGGAGAGTCTGGATCAGTATGAGCTGCCAGCACCCGGATGCTTCTCTCCACAAAGAATAACCATCACTTCTGGTTCTGAGACTACATATCTGGGAATGTTTGGGTGACCTTCTCAACTCTCAGAGCACACTAGTTACAGATCATCATTGTTCCTGTTTTTCCTCTTCTCCTCACTAAACAGAATAAAAGCCATGCTGCATATTTCAGATTCCTTTGCAGGAAAAGAAAAAGGAAAAAAAGGCCACTTCTCCATCATGCTAAATAAATTCAAATCCACATGTTTGCAAGTGACATCGTCTTTCACTTGCCTTCAGCACTGGGCTACATGCTTCTTACACACATTAGATGTCGTCATGGTTAAAGATGAGGAAGCTGAGACTCAGGCTAAATGATGTGTCCAACAGCAAAGAGCCAGTAAGTTTCAGAAACATATCAAAACTAGCCCTGCCTGACTCCAGATCCCAGGCTTCTCATACATTATGTCATCTTGCTTCTCTTTGTATAAGCAATTTATGAATGGGGATATTGATTCAAATAGTCACAGGTGAGTTTGTCTGTAATAATGGTAAAGAATGGTAAAACTTACTCAGTTACTCTGGCTAATAACGATCTCTCTCTCTTTCTCACCCCCCACCTCAATCTGTCTCTTCTCTTTGAACTAACATAGCATATACATATAGTTGAAATACAGCATCAGCTTGGAACTTGGTTGTTATCTTGTTACTTTCCATTCCAAGTTTAGATCTTTACTATGTCCCTACTAAGAAGTCACATACCTTATCTTTGTTTATGTCTCCTGAATCTTTACTATGCCCAGCCTAGTATTGAGTACCTCATAGATGTGTTGAAACTCCTATAGGCTGGTTCTTAATATTTAACTTTACCAGGTATAAATGAGTTTCTTCTGAAAAGTTGTCACCTCAACTAATCCCAGGGACAAACAGGGGTACATTTACAATGCTATTGTAAACAAACCACCTCAGACAGAAGAGTCTTCATGTTTATCCCAGATAGATACATCCTCTCATTCATGGCAGGCTTATCCACCAAGCTCTGGACTGGAAATTAAAAACCCTATTGGGTAAGTATTTTAAAATAATTAAAAGATACTTGCTGCTTTTGAATAGGACTTTGGATTTATTTACTTTCTAGAGATAAAATATCAAGATATTTTGGTGGTGTTAGTTTGCAATCCCACCAGCAGCGTAGAGTGTTCCTTTCTCTCCATATCCACACCAGCATCTGCAGATTTGGGGCTTTGTGATGTGGGCTGTTCTCACTGGAGTTAGGTAATATCTGGGTGGTTTTGATTTGCATTTCAAATTTGCAATTGGTGGGATCTCACCAAATGTGCACGGAGTGAGGATATTCAGCACACCCCCTAGGCAAAGGGCTCAACTACTTGAACTTTATGTAACCTAAAAATTTGTGCCCTCATACTAATTTTAAATAACAAGAAAAAAACTTTTGGTGGATCATAACTGACATAATATCTTTCTATTTACAAATGAAATAATTAAGAATGAAAGATATCAGATATCTTTAAAATAATTTTGTCACAAGTCCAAGGTTAAGCAATCTAAGTGACTTGTTCATTCTTCCACTCATTCTTTTAACACAAATCTAGTCAATACTGAGCTTTTTATTCTTTTTCTTTCTTTCTTTCTTCTTTTCTTTTTCTTTTCTAACTAGGAAATACCAGAGGGAGTGCCAATGCTTTGGAAGCACATAGGTTGTGTTCCCAAATCAGAATTAGGGCGTCAAATTAGGGTTCCTTGGGAGGAGTAATATGTAAATTAAGACATGTATGATGAGTATAAGGGTGGTTTAAGTCAAAGGGAGAAACATGCTCACAGGTCCCCAAGAGTAATATGTTTCAGAAACTCAAAGAAGTTCCCTGTGACTGAAGGAAAATGTAGTGGAGAAGGGAGATGTGCCAAAAGCAGGAGCAGATTGTGCATGCACATGTGTAAATCTGCAGTAATTGGTGTAAATACTGGAGGCTGGGTGGTGGCAGCTGAAGATTTGAGGGCCGTGGAGAAGGTTTGGCATTGCTGATGTCCAGAGTGGGAGAGGGAGCTAAGTGAGGAAGCCGAGAGCCCAGGCATCACTGAGCACTATGTTCAGGTTGGTGACTGTGAACGTATCAGTGTCAACAAATTGCCCCCCTGATGGTGGGTTTCCTATTAGTTCCCAGAATCTTGGGTTAGGCTATTGAGAAAGTGGATATCCAAATGCTTTTATTTGATCACATCAAAGATTTAAGTTGAGTTTTCTTGGTAGGTGAATTTAAAGGGTGTACCTGGGGAGAGGAATCTGAAGATATAGAAAAGAATACAGTTGGAGAGATGGATTATGGAATGTAAGCAAAGAAAGGAAGGAATTCAGCCAGTGATGGTTTCCTAATTAGAGATTGAGTAGAAGGGCTGAAATTTGGAATTTTATTCAGGCGGGAGGACAAGGTGAAGAACATGAGTAAAAAAAAAAAGGGAGAGTCACAGACAGAACTAAAGGACCGGAAAGTTACGTTCACAGACAAGGGTGTCTGAATTCATTATTTCAAGGAGTTCTAGGTTACTACCTGTTTCAGGTGAGTCACTGTAGTTAAATAGTAGTAAATGTTATTATAAATAAGGACACCATGGAGATGGGAGTCAAGACTGTTGTGTAAGTTAGTTTCTATTAGACATTGAAACCCCTCAAATTGATAGCAATATATGAAGGGGGACCATAGTGACCCATGTGCCTATCCCCAATTAATGGGGAAGAGAGAAAATAAAG
This sequence comes from Galago senegalensis, assembly GCA_963575145.1. Lineage (NCBI taxonomy): Eukaryota > Metazoa > Chordata > Mammalia > Primates > Galagidae > Galago > Galago senegalensis. Next base: position 4,529 of record CAUYTI010095160.1, read on the forward strand.
CCACAAAAATGCCATAAGGGTCAAGCTGTCAGCCATTTTTACAGGAAGCTGGCAGGCTGAATGCCTGGAAGTAGAACTGAGCAGACAGGGAGAGGCTTCTATCTGCAGACCATGGAGCCCAGAGGGTAGAATAAGTGAAGAGCTTCCAGTTAACACCAACAGTTAGTAAGAGAATGCCACAGTGAAATTACAGGCTGATGAGCAAGGGTGAAGCATGTGAAATTTGAAATATGACAGTTTGGGTTCAAATCTCAGCAGAAAGGAAAACAAAATAGCTTTCTTCAAGAATAATTGTGGTTCTTTCAAGTCAAGGAGCACTAATAGATGCTCAGGAACGACTTCTGAATGTGCAAAGAATTTTATTCAGTCAAACATGGATTACACAGTGCAAAGTGGAATGGTTTAAGAGCAAAAACAATGATGAGAAGGTAAGACAATGTCAAGGGAAGAGTGGACTAGGATGATGTAAAGTACAGACTCAAGAAAAGGTAAGCCATGGAGAGTGAGTACAAAGCAGATTATTGTGGGGAGAGAGGCAATGTCATAACCAGGGCAGTGTCTGAAGATAACTGAGCTGAGAGACTCACAAGACTGAATTTATCTGACCTCAAGTTTGCCAAAAGATTTACTTCTCTTGGTAGGTGGAGGTAAGTTTGTCCACAATTCTAAAAACCTGCTCAGTTTAGAAACATTGCCCTGCTTACAGATGGGAGACCCCTCACTCCAGAGGTATTAATCCAGGTCTGCCTATTTGGAAAGGAGACTCTAGGCTCTGAGGTGTTGAGGGATGGTGTGAATGGGCTGTGCTCACTGGTGCTGCTTTCTGTGAGTTACATCTGTGCGCTGAGCAGTATATGTACATTAGCTTCTAACAACAAGTCTTTCCTGATGCAAATGTGCCATGCCTATATCTGTGATAGTGAGTATCCTTCCGGGTCCCAAGGGTCGCAGCAGTGAGAACTATCGTGAGCCAGTCCTTACGTGCTCCCCAGGCAGGAAGCTCTGCAGGTGAGTGAATCCTTCTGCAGAGCTGGCACTAGACAACTGTCTACAGTTTCTAGAACTTGTATGCATTCTGCACAATCTCAGACATATAATTAGGAAAATGACAGACTAGCTGCCTTTGATATGATAAACCAAGTCTAATAATTAATGAGGGAAAGGCTCAGTGAGCATCTTGGTTGATCATTTCACATAAGACATAAAATACAGTCTCAACAAAAAGATATATGAATTCTGGAGTCGGGATATGTGGATTTGGAGTCAAAGCCAAACTATGCTACTGACTGGGGACAAATTCCTTACTCTTCTAAGGCCCAGGTTTCTAATCTATAAATTAGAAATGTCCTTAATGCCTATGTCATCTATAGCTATTTGCCGTAGTGGCTCAGTGCTCAGCACACAGCAATCACTGTATAGACGTCAGCTATTACTACATATCATCACCCCCAGCAGCATTATCAATACCAGTAACCAAGAAGTCATCACTGTCAATTCTTAATGCCAATAAGTATGACATTATCAAGTCCAGGGAACTGTGGGAAATAGGCGTTGTTGCCTGAGAATTTTAGTATGTCAACATTCAGTTGTCCAGAACAAAGAATTCCTCATAAAGAGTCAACATGAGAAAGAAAGAAGAGTCAGATCACCTGCACATGTTGATTTCAAACTGGTTCCGATACTCACGTTTTTCCCAAAGCATTGGAGTGGGGTGGGGAGGAGTCGTTGACTGGCCATGAAAGAATAGGAAACTCAGGGGCATGAAAGAAAAAACTGGTAGGCCCCATTAAGTACTGCGGAAGGAAGAAGGTACACTTCCTATCCCAGTAGTAGTTCCATTCCTGTCTAGATAAAATAAATCATCGGACTATTCAAATCTGAAGCCACCACACCAAGAAGGAATCACCAAATCTCTCAGACTGACACTTTGAGTTTCCATTGAATTGCTGATAGGAAAAAAATGGATTGTTCCTTAACCAAGTTTCTGGGAAACTGTATTTCTTATTGTAAATTACTTAATAGATAATTCCAATTGTTGTTTAGCTTCCCAAATAGTGACCACTTGGAGAGGGTGTGGTAGTCAGGCAGAAGATGGGAGTATTCGTCTCCTTCAGCACTTGTAATTTGTATCATAAACCTACAAGGGTTTTTTGGTGTGGTTTTTTTAGCTGGTGATCATGAGAGTGTTTATTTTACTTTATACATCAGCATGTGGTAATTTGGTTAATCTGAGCTCTTCACCGAGGAACAAGTTTACTTTTTGTATACAAACCCACCAGGTCCTGAGGCTCCAGAGGCCTATAGCTCCCAGTATGTAAGGAATAATGGCAAGGAAGAGTTTGAACATACAACCAGTACTCGTGTCCCTTGCAGCCTAAGTTTCCAGCTGAAAATCCGGTTGTTTATGGGCAAGAGACAATATGAAGTGGATTCGTGCCCTGGACCATGGGGAATTCACCAAGGATTGCCCTGCCAGCCTGTAAGAATGTGTCTGAGCAACCAACGTGTTTCCCTGGGTTGACACCCCTCTCTGAGTTTTTGTGTGTTCTTAGAAATTTTCAGCTTTTGAAATTGCTGTAATCTATAGGAGTTCCAAGTCTTTTATCAGGCTCCTGCAAGGATTTTAAAGTTAAAATTTAAGTGGTTTGCACTCATGACTATTACCATATAACTGTTTCTCCCCATTGTCCCTTAGGCTCAAGACCTACCTCCTGTCTCCCTTTAAATTGGCATATGAATGAATTGTTCCTGCCAAGTGAGTTAGTTAAGAATGAAATGTTAATTTATTTGAGTGGACTTAAATCAATGTCCTTCTGGGAAAGGTGCTAGCATGCCACACTGCTGATTAGCCTAGTACACAGGGGCTGGGCTTGCGGTTGAAAGACAATCCCTATAGAAGCTGCTCAACTTTTCTTTAAGACAAGACCTGCTACCACAGATAGTTTCTGCAATGCTACAACCTGGAGATTGCATTGATATATAATGGACTGCCCCAGTAATTTTTAAAGTAGCGGTAGCTTTTACAATACATATTGTTTTTCTCAAAAACAGAGCATTTAAATTAGTGAAAAATGTTAAGAAATGCATGCATACTGTTTACATAAGGAGTATGTGACATTATAGATTGGGGACACAAGGCAGGAAGCCAGGATCAGAAAGTGTGGTAAAGCTAACATGAAGAGTAGAGAATGAACAGGGACTGGGCAGTTGGCCAGACACGATCAGGAACTCAAGCAGTGAATGTCACAAGTTATCTGGGGTCTAAATACTAGTGAAAAAAAGAGCTGTAAATACCATAGGTCAAAAGATGATGATCGATTCAACATAGCCAAGAATCCAAAAGGCACAAATATTGACAGACATCAGAGTAAATGTTTAGAAAAATAGCCAGAGACTGGGAAGTCAGCAGGAACCAAAGGGCAGGATGGAAAACAGGACGTGAATGTCAATAAGTCAGGGGAGACAGTGACTGAGATTTTAATAAGAAAGAAACATCGTTCCACACACTGTGGATCAGGGACCAGATTAGAAATACTTTCTAAGGTGAAGAGAGACCACTCAGGAGGAATGTGGCAAGCAAAACCACAGGCGTGCACGGTAAGGGAAGTGGGTGTCTGGGCCGGGGAGTGTTGGCCAGGAGCCTGAGTAGCAGGAACAGGTGATGATAATCTGATTGATACTGATCCAAGAGCTGTGCACATTTAAACTACTTCGCATGATTTCTCATCTGAACAGAATAACCTCAGAGTTTGTCTAGCTCTAGTCTCTCAAGGATGTTCGCCTGCCTGATGGGACAAGAAGCAATGATGTTTCTGAGTGTGCTTTAGAAATGTCAGGAAGTAAAGGAATTTAAATACTGTAAGCACCTTAGTAAATGCTGTCACTTTATGAGCTCATTTGAGCCTTGCTACAAGTCTATCAGATTAGTAATTACCCTAATTTTATTTTATTTTTTTAATTTTCTTTTGAGACAAAGTCTCAGTCACTCTGGGTAGGCATCATAACTCAAAGCAAGCTTAAACTCTTCCTCTTTTTGTTTTGAGACAGTGTTTCACTCAGGTACATACAATATTTAGATTCCTTTATTCCTGACATTCTAAAGCATGAGTTGGCAGCATTTTCTGACCCCAAACACAGGGCTGTGGGAGTGGCCAGAAGGCACCAAGGACAAGGACAGTCTGATGCTGCTGCGAGCGTCATTCCTTCATGTACCCACACTTCCTGTTTGAGTAGAATTAATCTGCAGATGGGGGACAGGAATGATGGTACTGGTATATATGTGCTTCCATAACAAAAAAAAAAAAAGAAAGAAAGAAATGCAGTATATTCATTAAATATAGAATTAAACTAGCAAGAAAATACTGTGAAATAATGAGCTCTGTTGATCCCTAAACCAACTAATTTAGTTTGTCTTGGAATCTTAGAGAAATACTACACATAGAACTGTATTTTTAGAGGAACAACTTTATAGTAATTATTTAATGCAATTGTGACTCTCTCTCTTTGGACTTGTGAAGTAGCTTTATGTGATACTTGTTTAGTCTTAAACAACACTAAAGTGACCCTCCTTTACCATAGACCCAAGAGAAGAAACAAACTTTTCCATAGACAAAATTCTTGGCCTTGTGTGATCTGCCAGCCCCCCCAAAGTTGTACGTATTTCTTTGTAGGGTCTCATGCCAAGCCAAGATGATAGGTACTAGGAAGATGCAAATGATCTCAAAGGATATTGCTACATTGAATGAATTAATGTGTGATGGCAATCAGCAGCTTAAGATGTAATTTTTTCAGATAATCTTGGAATAATTTTAAAAGGCTGACTACTGAGCAAGCCATTGATTCCCAAAGAGACTGGTTTTCCCTCTTCATTATGGCACTGACACTTTCTATAGAAACTCACCCTGTGTAGTCTAAGGCTTACTGTACCGACAGAGCCAGAACCAATACAAGTTGAATTATGTGCACGGCGACCATGCTCGCCCTGAGTTCAGTGCTTGCTTCTCTCAGCAGACATGCCATCCGGATCCCAACACTTCCAGTAGTAGTATAAGATTGTGATACAGACTGAAGTGCTTCTAAAAGGTAAAATCTCCCCCTAAAGTTTTGCACATAGACCTACATGTTCCTGAAATATTTTATTTGTATAACACACAAATATTTCAGGAACATGATGTATATTGGCAGTAGCATGATAAGATACAATGTAGGAATCAAAATTAAGAAAATAGTGTGTATTCAATTAATTTACTGGGAGAAAACCTTTTAAGGAATGTGGTTCTTTGTTTTGAAAGGGAAGGGCCACTAGACTTTGTATTATGGTGAAGAAGGGAAAGTGGGTTTCTGAGTTCACCCCAGTTATCATTGGTCCGAAGTAACGAGAACATGACTTGCCCTGCACTTTGTTCACCAACCTGTAGTACCGCGGTAAAATGGCATGGAACCTCAGAAACACAACTACGTCTTTAGTCTGCTTTGGTGCTGCTCTTAATGTGTGTGATAGCATGTTGAAAGATGATATCCTTGTTTATGGTACTGATCAATGCCTCCCATAAACGTGAACAAAGAAATAGTGAAAATCGGAGCCATTTTTCTTTCCTTCCCTTAATAGCATGAAAGATATACAATAAAAAAAGAACATCCCATACATCTTCTTAGGGGTCTACCTATGAGTTTTGTTGCTTTGCATGTTAATTGTGCTCATATAATCCACAGAACATGCTGTACTTTGGAAAAAAGATATCATGGAGGTATATCACTGCCATTTTCTGTGGCAAAACATTACAGACATGCTTGGCTTATTTGTAATATCAAAAGATGTTTCAACTGCTCTAACTAGAAAATTTTGGCTTATTTTCTATGTACAATTTTGCCAAAATACAACCTTTACCAAATGCAGTTCATCAACGTTTTAGTCTGTTAATATTTCAAAGAATAACAAAAATTTTTATCTATTGAACACAAAAATGGCTCTTACTTGCTGATATGTATGATGCTTAATTTGAGGTTTAAGCCACTATGCAGAAGAATTACAGAATGAGGGTGGCGCTGTGGCTCGAAGGAGTGGGGCACCAGCTTCATATGCTGGAGGTGGTGGGTTCAAGCCCAGCCCTGGCCAAAAACTGCAAAAAAAAAAAAAAAAAAAAGAATTACAGAATGACAAAGTTTTTCGAGTGTCATCAGTAAATGACACCACTTCTCTCTTGACTGCCTTTTGACAATACATACATTATATCCAAGATTAATACCTGTCAACACATATTTTAAAATGTGGATATTTAATTTACTGAGTCATGTAGATTGGAATTTTCATTCACTGAATTCTGATTTGAATGGCCAATATGTGCTTGATGTGACCTGCAATATCTTTCAAGATGGGGCTTAAAGAAGTACAGGGCTAATACAAAATCACAGCAGCCCAAGTTGGCAATGGGATAAAGTAAGAATGAATTAAAGTAAAATTACCTCACAAAATATTGCCAAGAAGAAATTGGAGACCAAACACAATGTTACATTGACGCACTGAGGAAGGAAACGCTAGTGGAGAAAGGCCAGGAGGGAAGACCCGATCCCATGGTGCCTACAAATGGTGACAATTTTTAGTGGTCAGCAACCTGTTGTAAAATCCAGTTATGTAATATTGATTTACTGAACATAGCATAACTTCAAGGAAATTGAAATTTTCCAGTGTGGTAAAATGCCTGTACCCAGTAGCAGGGTGAGTCACAAGGGGATTCCTACCACTACCGTGCCTGTTAGATTTGACTGCTAAGGAGATGAGAGCATGAATATGCTTGGAAAGTTTCTTGCTTCCATAGACAGCCTGGTGTCCCCTGGTCTCTTGCCCCGCAGGACAGCTCAATCAGAGAGGCCCTACGTGAGACAGTGCAAACAATGTCTCTTCCATTGAGAAGCCAACATTCCACTACGCTGAGCAATTTTACAGACGTACCAGGAATCCTGCATCTATGGCCTTAGGAGGGGTTGGTAGAGCAAGACATGAGGAATTGCCTTATGGTACCTCCTTACAACACTGCTTTCCTCCTCTGTCCCCAGGAGAAATGGCAGAGTGTTCTGCCTGAAGTCCAATGGGCTCCAATCCAGCCTTGTCCATCTAGCCTAGGTGTCAGCATGGAAAGTCATTGGGCACCTTCTGGTGGGACTGTTCCCTTACTCCCCTGGGTCAGACTCCATGAGGAGTTCTTGGATTCCTGTAATAGATAATCCAAACTCTCTTAGGTTTTATTAAATATATATGCAAGTTTTCTTTTGGTTAGTTTGTTTTTACTGTAACACCTATGAATACCTAAAATTGTTTACATATTAGATTTGTTAATCTTAAAACATCTTGACATATTTAATGCTAATACCAAATAAATGCCAACTCTATTATATAGCCTTATGGAGTTCCATATTAAGGCAATATGAATCTTCCATGAATAATTCAATGTATAAACGTGAAGCCTTATAATAGGAGACTAGCACTGTAAAGGAGATGTAAATAAGAATAATGATGAGTACATCCCAAACTTGAAGGTAAGAAGATCAAATCCGCTGTCAATTCTTTAAATTAATATAAACTGTATGGAAGAATCAGACAAAACGATTAGATAAAAGAGGTTGAAAGATCAAATATAATAAATCTGTGCTGCACAAAGCACTAAAACTAGAAAGAACTTAGAAATGGCCAGGGAATGGTAAAATTGATGCCTTCTACTTCCTACTGCATCATTTATGCTTAATTCAATATTAGCAATTTGAACTAGTAGCTCCCTGACCAAGAGCATATAAAAGAAGATTCTGACTACAAAGAGAGCAGCTCCAAACAGCTGTTCAAACAAATATAATTTCTGTGAATGTTCTTGATGTTCTTGGGTCTGATCTTTAGTTTAAAAGGAACTCAGGTGGGGATTCCATTTGAAGTGGAATTTAGGAAGATTGAACCTGTGATGAAAAAGCAAATGAACCAGGGAAGCTGTCCTAGTTTGTTGCCACCTGAGATCGGCCTTCTCAGCTCTGCTGGCAAAATACAAATGCAGGGCTATGGCTGGTAAGTGATAGATTCAGCTCTGTGGAAGCAAAGAGAGCACTTTGGTAGAAGAAGAAAAATAGAGAAAAAAGCGGGCGTGGGGGGGGCGGGAGGTGGCATCTTATCAGACAATTAGCACGCCACCTCCTGCTTCCCAGGGCAGGGACTGTGTTTCAGTGATAGTCATCAATAACCATTGCAGATCGGGAGATAGTGTTGTGGCTATGACTGTGGAACTTCACACTTGAAAGAGACCAGAAGAATTAATCATAGGAAAGAGAGGAAGATTTATTTAAACCAAAATATTAAAAGGATGGGTTTGGTGAAGGATGGCAAACTATTTAAAAAGATTTTTGTCTTTTAATGAAATACCTGAATTCACAGGCTCACTCTCTACTTATGAATCTAAAAAGATGTCTGTGGATACATTAGTCCTAAAAGCATACATTAGTCCTCCCATGCTGAAGTCATGGGTCATGAATGCTTCTGAAGATTGGTTTTTAGAACTAAATTAATATATGCATTTGCATCTTTATGGTTGTGTCTACATGCACCTAGGTGTAAAGATTCCTAGCGCTGCTGGGTCTCTTCCCCCAGAGAGCTTACTCTTTAAGCTGCAAGTTCTGAGCTTCCAAATGATCATCACTATCGAGGAGCAGTGAATGGTAACAAGCCATCCTCTTTGTCATGCTCCAGAATCAAAATTAGCCAGCAGGGAATCAAAGAGCAAATTCTAAGTTTAGGCTGTTACTTTTTAAATCAGTTTGCATACTGTGAGATGTGTTTCTGTTCATTATCCTTGTGCGGTATATACTAAGATCTGCATCAACTCTGGCGAGTGAAAAGATCACATGTATTAGCAATGGGGCATTTCTGTACAAATTGCATGGTGAACTCCTTGGTGACCATGGAGTCCTTGGGGACTCCCTGGTCTATTTTTTGTAGTACCTCATTATGTCTTGTAGTATTCAATGTGACATACTGAATATAATTTTGATAATTAAGAAAGATAAACAAATGCATGTTTACTCAGCACTTGCCAAGTTGCAGATACTGTCTTGGTCATAAAATAACAAAACAGAAGAGTGGATTGCGCTCTAGTATCAAAGGTTTGCTTCATAGCGTTGGATATCTACTCACTAATAGTCATCTATTCTCTACTCTAATTTTTCTTAATTACATAGCAAAAGTATTATAATAGTACTGACCTCACCAGGTCATTGTGAGACTCGAATAAAACCACACATATTCTACACAAAGTAAATTCTAATAAGGTTTCTAAATAGGAAGAACTCTTATAACGCCATAAACATGAGGCACTGTCTCCTAGGGGAAGAGTTTTATTATTATTTGAGGATATTAGAGCTGCACAACTCTGCAGTGATAAGCAATATTATGAGATTGTGAAATGTATGTAACACAAAGGCAAAATAAAATCTAGGCTAGTTTCTTTCAAAATACTTCATTTTAAATTACCCTTTTCTACCTTTCACCCAAGCAAAGCAGATCTCTCTCAGTACATAACACTTAAACCACACATAACATTCTTCCTACGTACCATAACTAGTTCTGATAATCTGACACCTAATAAATATTTATAAAGTACCATTTGTGTAGTGTGTCCCCTGAGGAATCAGAATAAGATGATGCATGGTCTTGACTCTTACTTTAAGGACATTTATTTTATTTGGGGAAAAGATGACACATAAACCCTAGAAATAAAGAACTCAACATTGTTGGGAAGAACGTTGCATAACTGATCTTGGCGTACATTTGGTAAGTGGAGAGTAGAGCACAGTCGTGTAGATTAGAGTGCACCGAAACAGCTTCATGCTGGAAATATGACTTCATATTTAATGGAAAATATTTAATGGAATGTTTCTGATGCCCGTAAATATATAGAGAGGAACATGTGAGGTTTTTTTGTTTTTCTGTTTTTTTGAGGAATGAGTCTCACTCTGTTACCCTAGGCTAGAATGCCATGGCATCATAGCTCACAGCAACCTCAAACTCCTGGGCTCAAGTGATCCTCTTGCTTCAGCCTGCTGAGTAGCTGGGACTATAGGCATGCATCACCTTGCCTGGCTAATTTTTTTCTTTTCTATTTTCAGTAGAGATGGGGAATCTTGTAGACCCCAACCTGAGACAGTGGTCGGCAAGGGAGACAGTGCTGGAGAAATCATAAGACTTTACACCAATCTTATAGCATACATCCTGGAACCTTAGAAGGGCATACGTTATTTCATGTGCCAAGCAGCAGCCTGAAAATGATGCATCAACCAGTCCTGTTTCTCAGAAGTCTTTTTATTGGATACCATGACAGAGTATACGTACAAGAATGCACAGCAATAGCTTTCAGTCAAGGTTAAAAATGAGAGAGGGTTGATTACAGATCCCTGGAAGGTTGAGTAAAGAATAAACAGGAACATAGGATAATGGGACAATGGAAGCAGCCAGATAACGTATACAGGGAGGAGAGGAAGGGGGGAACAAGTATTATCCCTTCCAGCTATCTTAACTTTCCTAACTCAGCCCATCTGTACTGCTGACTCTCCATGCAGGGACAGTGACGTAGACATTCCCTTGACTAGACACTTTACCCTGAGTTGGAAGGTCTGAGGAATTCACATGCCTGCTTCCCACATCTCCCCCATTCTATTTGTTTAAATGGGCCATTCTTCAGGTTCAGAAAGGGTATCAGAGAAAAGGGGGAACAAAGGAATACAAAAGGAATAGTATGACATATGACCACATCTGTCTGTCCACATTAGAAAGTCTGTGGGACACTAATTGGTCCCAAAGGGACAAGGGAATGCCATCACAAGGGAATTCACTTGTAAAATCTTGATCAGCCGCATTCCCATGTTAACTCAGCATAATACTTAGTGGGACAACTCAGGCCCTTCCGATGTAAGCCAGTCCCAAACTGTCAAAACAGCTTAGCAGTATCTACCTCCTGCCCTGCTCATGTTTAACTAACTGCCAAATTTAGCATTTCACATCTGATTTGAAAAGCCTAATTTTGGAGTGGGGGAAAGCACTGCTAACCACTGATGGGGTCTTGCTCTCACTTAGGCTGGTCTTGAACTCCTGAGCTCAAGCAATCCCCGAGTGCCTCAGCCTCCCAGAGTGCTAGGAGTACAGGCGGGAGCCTCAATGCCCAGCCTGATCTGGTCTTTAGCAGTGTTGGCAAACCCAAGTGAAAGTGTCTTACTGGAGTTTTGGAGCCGTATGAAATGAAAATCACAGCATAGAAGAGGCTTCAGACTCAAATGATGGCAGTCAGAGAGGCAAAAGAAGATAGTGGGGAACACAGGACACCTCCTGGAACCATGCTGCCCAGGTTCAAACCCCAGTTATGCCTCCTGTAACTGTATGTCTTTTGGCACCACATAAAAACTATGTGCTTTAGTTTCTTCACCTGTAAAAAGGGAATAAATACTTTCATTGTTCATAACAAATCCATCAATTTACATGCATATTGTGCTTACCAAAGTGCCAGGTACAAAGTGAATGTTGCCCAAAGGTTAACCTTGTATTTAACAGGACTCTATTATGTCTGCCACCTCTCCTTACCTCTCAGTAAATGTTGCCCAAATGTTAACCTTGTACTTAACAGGTCTCTCTGTATGTCTGCCACCTCGCCTTATCTCTCAGGACCACTGGGTTGTCTAAAACTCCCAGACTGAGAACCAGAAGAAAGTTCTATCTTCCCTTCAGGTCATGGCAATGACTGGTCCTTCTTAAACCAGTAAGTATGGCCAGCAAACTTCCATGTCTGACCCAGTCTGAATGAGCTTCATGAGACTTCCCTTGGGATGGGTGAGAAAATACCACTTCAAATGGGGGAAAGGAGCCTCCCAAAAAGCAAAACAGAGGTGCCATCATCATCTAAAGGAAGATAAAATACTAAATATCAAAACCCATTAATTACTATTACAGATTCTAAAGGGAATAATAAAAAAAAAAGTGAAGGAAGGAACGTGGGAATCAAACTGGGGAAGAACAGGCAAGAAACTGGATCAGGTGAACAAAAAGAGGAACAGTGGGAGACAGAAGACCTAATTACAGCAGCCAGGGGCCAGGAACATAAGAAACTTCTGGGATCAATTTGTAACTTTCTTCAACAACTGTTAATGTCCTCTATGAGTGGCAGAAGCCCTTACAAATTTTTAAATGCACTGGATCTTTCAATATTAGTATTTTTTAGTTTTAATAATTACATCTGTAGAAAACAAATATACCTTTTTATACATAAAATTATTCCATTGTAGCTGAAGGAAACCAGTAAGGATTTTCATTGTATTGTGATAATTTAGCAAAATGCATACACTACCTGTAAAAGTAATTTATAGGCTGGAAATTATTTTTCTCTGTGTATGGAAAAAATGTGTACGTATGAATGCATTTACCAGACTTAGAAGATGATGTATTCTTTGTAGAAACCATTACAGAGATTATAATTTAAAATAACAGGTGGACCACTTCAGAGCTGATCGGAACTGCTGGCTAATTCCATTTCAAATTGATTGCAAAACCTCACACCACTTCCATTACTCACTTTACTCGGGTATAAATTTCAGAAATATGGGCTAAAAAGAATGATTCAAATAGAGTTTTTTCTTAGCTTCAAATCTCTGAGACATGATATGTTAATAAGAATGGAAAGGTCATTGATTTGTACATTCATTCAACAAACATTGCTTAAAATCCTTCTGAACTATGCTCTTGAGTTGCTTTACTGCCTTCTTTGATCTTGTCAATAAATACAAAATTATTCAATAAGTAGTGCCCCCTTTCTCCTTGTTCTGCTCTACTGTCTCTATAAATTGTCATACACATGTAAGAGTTGACTGAGAAACATTAGATGACTTGGAAGAGGCAAGATGTAAAGTATTATTTTTAAAAGTCAGTGTAATCTTACTCCTCTTAATACTATTTAGCAGAAACCTTGTTCTGGTTGAGGGGAAGAAGAGGACTTGAACTTATGCTCTCTTGCTAGAGATGTCTTACAGCTCTGTAATATGAGGGCATGGGATTCAAGGTCTATATTTGATTGTTCAAATGAAGTCCTTTAACTTTTCCAAAACATTGTTTAAAATGGAGAAAAGAGTAGCATCTACCTTAAGAAACTGTTGGGAGCAAATGAGCTAAAGTTCTGAGTTGCATCACCCTGTAGGGTGTGAACTTTCAGGAAGTGCTCAATAATGCTAGCTAGCTATTATTATTGATTATTATTGATTATCCAAGTGACATTTGATCCCCTCATCAGTACCCATTTCAAATGGACATTCTGCCAAATGCACGGTAGTGCCCAGAGCTGCCCATTTTATCCTTGAAAAGATCTCTTGGATGCTTGAAAATGACTTCTTCAGCGTAAAATCTTTCCCCTCTAACTTCTTTACACACATTGTCTTATCCTTCAGCCCTCATTGTACATTCCTCATTCTTCTTTTCTTGGACAATCCTCAAATTCCTAAAGATAACTAGAGTTTCCCACTGAATTTGAAGTGTTTTAAACTAAGCAACCAAACAGTACCTAGTGTTAGGTTTAGTCTTCTGTTATTGTTCATTTTAGCTTGTTTTCTTTCCAAGTCAATGTTAAAAGGCAATACAGTCTAACACCCACACACAGGCACGCACGCACAACTCAGATTTGGTCAAAATCTACTCCCTGGCTTCAGCTTTATCCTTGGCCTCTGCAAGACAGAGCCACCAAATGCCTGGCTCAAGGTAATTCCAATTGCTAAATTATTGTATCATCAGCCATTATGAAATGCTTCAGCATACCTTGCTCAATAATAAAGCAAGGCACATCATTCAGCCTATGGTTAAACCTGAATAGTCACTTTTAAATATAGATAAATTCTAGATGTAACTCAGTGTAAGACTTATTCTGTCTTTATAGTTTAAAATCCTATCAATTATTTGAAGTATAAATGTTTATTTATCATTGTGTAAATAAAACTGTAATTATAAAAGCTGTTAATTTCATGCACTGAAATATTAATGAAGGCCTTTCAAACACTTAAATGAACAGAGAACCATATTGACAGCTATTATAAATGTTTATCTTAAATAGAAAACTCTGCTATAGCAATGCTTCTCAGACTTTACTGACAAATTATCTGAGAATCTTGTAAAAATTCAGCTTCTGATGCAGAGGGATGGGCCCTAAGATTCTGTTACTTCTTGCAAATTCCCAGCTGACAACTAATCTAAAAAAAATTAAGATTGTGCCTATGAAAATAAATGTTTATAAAAATTAATGCAAACACATGGGAGAAAACCCCCCAGAATGAAATATTATAATTCTAACCTGTATACAATTATTGGATCATTACCAACAATTAAATTACCAACCAAGAAAATAACTTTCAATTACTATTTTAAGATTTGGGGTAGAAATAAGGTCTCATAGGAGACTTTCCTAAAAAGCCTCAGTCTATTAATCTTTTTACAAAGCAACCAACATTTTTGTGTTATAATGTAAAACTTTTTAAAATTTACCTAACATGTTTTTATTAATAAATTTCAATAGTAATTATTTTTTAGTTATTATTATTATTTAGTTATTATTTTTTACTATTTTTTCAATAGTAATTAAAATTACATTCATTCTAGTGTCCTCTAGGAGTTTAGTTTTGATGGTGAAATTAGCTTCAATTTTAGTCTTATAGGCAGAATAAATGTTCCTCATAGACGTTCACATAAAAATCCCCAGAACTATAACTATGTTATGTTATATAGCAAGGGGAAATTAAGATTATAGGTGGAATTAAGTTTGCTAACCTGGCTTGGCACCAGCCACATACACCTAAGGTGGTGGGTTCAAATCCAGCCCGGACCCGCCAAACAACAATGATGGCTGCAACCAAAAAATAGCCAGGCGTTGTGGCGGGTGCCTGTGGTCCCAGCTACTTGGGAGGTGGAGGCAGGAGATTTGCTTGAGCCCAGGAGTTGGAGGTTACTGTGAGCTATAATGCCATGGCACTCTACCCAGGGGTACAGCTTGAGGCTATCTCAAAAAAAAAAAAAAGTTTGTTAACCAGATGACCATTAAATAAGAATTTTCTGGATTTTTTTTTTGTGTGTGTGTGTGATCCCAACATAATGAAAAGGATACATGGGATGAGAAAGGCAAAAGTCTTAGAGTGATGAGACCTCAGAAAGCTCAGCTGGCACTTGCTATTTCTTTTTTTTTTTTTTTATTGAATGGTAACTATGTACATTAATGCACTTCTGGGGTACAGTGTGAGGTTTTCACACACAATCCAAAACACTTCCATCAAACTGGTTAACATAGCCTTCATGTCATTTTCTTAGTTATTATTTTAAAACATTCACATTCTACTCTTAGAAAGATTCACTTGTACCCTTGTAAGGTAAACCTCAGAAGTGATCCCTCCAATCCCCCTTAGACATACATTTTTAAACCCTTTGGGTAAATATTAAAGAATGTGATTGCTGAATTACATGTTAAGAGTATGTTTAGTTTTGTAAGAAACCCTCTAATTGTCTTCCAATGTGTTTTCCTTTTAGTGGCCAATACTTACAACTTTTTAAAGACCAGAGAAGATGTACTTTTGTTGACTATTCACTATGTGCTAGGTATTTTGCTAATCAGTTAACTCATAATTCATTTAATTTCCATACAAGCCTATGATATGGGTAATATTTTTGTAAGATAATGAATAATAATTGTTTTGGAGATGGAAAAAGTGAGGTTCAGGAATGTCTTTCCCAATAGGCACCCAATTAATAACTAGTAAACCTGGAAATGGGGGCCTATAGATTTCCAACGTTTGCATTTTTTTTTCCATCAAGTTGTCTGTTAACTTGAATTATCTAAGTCTCAAATTTGACTTGTTGGTTACAGAGCTAAATATGCTGCCTCTGTTCTTGCTGACATGCTATTATTAAAGAGGGTGTTTGCTTAATTGTGGCACATATTTGTTTTGCACCAGGTGCTCAGTTTTCTTTCTTTTTTTTTGGAGACAGAGTCTCAAGTTGTCGCCCTGGGTAAAGTGCCATGGTGTCACAGCTCACAGCAACCTCAAATTCTTGGGCTTAAGTGATTCTCTTGCCTCAGCCTCCCAAGTAGCTGGGACTACAGGTACCTGCCACAACACCTGGCTATTTTGATTTTTCTTGGTTGTAGTTATCATTGTCATTTGGCAGGCCTGGGCTGGATTTGAACTCACCAGCTGTGGTGTATGTGACTGGAGCCCTAGTCACTGAGCTACAAGCACTGAGCCCTCAGCTTTGATTTTTGCAAGCTGTATTATTTGCCTCGAGGTGTTTGAGAAGGTGGAAAAGGAGTTATAAGACCAAAGTCACTCTGCCTGGTGTCTCTTTGCTCCCTGCACAGGCAATCTCCCATTACACGCTTGACCTTCTTAGGAGAGGTCTTAGGAGGCAAGAGGGATGACAAGGTAGGTTATGTGACCAGGGAGAGGATGATTCTTCTCCCAGGTTGAAGTTTTCATTCTCATCATGTTACTTGACTTTCTAAGGGGTGGGGGGTGGGGCTAGTTAGGTAAGAGGCATTAAGATTTTCTTTGGTGCCTATTATGTGCCAACCTTTTTTATATGCTATTCATCCATCATTCATTCAAAACTATCTATTGAGTCCTGTCAATGGGAGGCATTGTTAAAGACACTGGGTTGCAGCAGAGAGCAGAAAATGCAAAATACCTACTGTTCTAGAGCTTGCATTCTACTGGGAACCAAATGGAATCCTGTTTCTCTTTCCCCAGCTCCAGCCTCAGCTCCAATCTCTGCATCTTTGCTTTTATTTATTCAATATATTGAGGTTTCCAACTGGGAATTCATTTGAAAAAAGAACTCTGCTGCCTAGAATATAATGAAATTTGAGAAAGACCATTCTAAACAATATAAACAAATGATATAATTAAATAGAATTTGATATATATCTAATGATATAATTAGATCTAAAATAGATCCATAATTTAAAAATAATCCTTTGGAGTCTTAAAGACTTCTTTCATTGGATACTAAATAGATGATTTTCCCCCTTTGGAGAACATCATTTAAAGTATGAATCAGGGCTCGGCGCCTATAGCTCAACTGGCTAAGGTGCCAGCCACGTACACCTAAGGTGGTGGGTTCGAATCCCCAGCCCGAACCCACCAAACAACAATAATGGCTGCAACCAAAAAATAGCCAGGCGTTGTGGCGGGCGCCTGTGGTCCCAGCTACTTGGGAGGCGGAGGCAAGAGACTGGCTTGAGCCCAGGAGTTGGAGGTTGCTGTGAGCTGTAATGCCACGGCACTCTACGCAGGGGGACAGCTTGAGGCTCTGTCTCAAAAAAAAAAACAAAAAAAAAGAATCAATTCTACACTTGACCCTGCTCTTCTTAAATTTACTAAAGTCTTTTCTAGTTCTAAAATTCCAAAACTTAAAAATGTCTTGATATAATTCATTACTCACTATTAAAAGCACAGTTTAAAAATATGATAGCTAGCACAGTAGTTGTTATTACATTCTCTGTATGGGTAAGGCAAGTCATACTATGGTGTGCTGCTGATAAGTGTTTAATAATTAGCTCTCTGGAAAAAAAAGCCTTAGTATGTATCTTTGGCCTAATTCCATAGTGTGAGTATATAGGTGATTTAAAGCTACTGACTTGAAGTCTCTGAACATGGAATTGGGAAAAGATAGGTACAATCATCTCCCAAGGCAGTGAGAGATGGCTCAGGCACAACACTGGCCTTATACCTATTTATGTGGTATTCCAGCTAGAATATATTCAGCTCCAAGTGTAAGTGGCTTAAATAAGAAAGGAATTTTGTTTTCATGTAGTAAGAAATATGGAGGATGTTGTTCAAAGGTTGTTTGAGCAAGTCCATCACCTCAGGGTATTAGGTAAGTTTCTTTACAATTCTTGGGTCTGCTATTGTTATAAAGTGGTTACAGTAGTTCCAAGCTTTCTGTCCTTTTTGCACAGTGTCCAAAGTAGAAAAGAAACCATATAGCGAAAATATACTTTTTCCTTGTTTTTACTCCCCCTTTTATCAAAGAGAAAAAAAGTGCCCATAAATCTCAGCATATTTCTCCTTATGTTACATTAGCCAGAACTGAATCACGCATCCATCCTTAGACCTATCACCAGCAAAGAGAATCTGATTTGCCACAATTGGCTCAGATCAATCATGATTCTAACCCTGGGACTAGACACAAGGAAGAAAGAGGAAGTAGCATTGATGTAAGAAAATGACAATGTCTGTTACATGTAAAAAAGTTTCAAGCTGAAAAACTCTGATGCTTTCAACTCTCAACTCCAATTCAATTTGATAATTATTACATCTATTCAATGGGCAAGATGAAAGAATGTATCTGCCAGTCTTTCATCATGATCTCATACCTTAAGAGTGGCTTTACAAAGGAATTCCCAGCATAGCCATTAATACACTTAACTTTTTTTTTAACTTCTTTATGTTCCTAGGACAGTCATATTTTAAAATGTCGATCCATATAATAATTTTACTTAGTAATGCAAATCTTTTAAATCAAACTTTGTGACCATTTGGACACAGAAAGTTAATAGTCCTTAATGCATTAAAAAAATCTGATCTGGTGTTTTAATCTAGGGCTTTTGGTGTCAGACATTACTATGTAATGTCTTTCATTTTACTGATTAGCGAAGTTGCTTGGTTTGTGGATTAATTTATAACATATGTGCTCAAGTAATAAAATTTCATTTATTTAAAATGATTCTGTTGTTAATAAATAATATTTTGTTTGATGCTTCATTTTATAACATTCAGAAAGTTTGACTAGGCGCCTGTGGCTCAAGTGACTAAGGTGCCAGCCACATACACCTAAGGTGGCAGGTTCGAATCCAGCCCAGGCCCACCAAACAACAATGATGACTGCAACCAAAAGATGGCCAGGCATTGTGGTGGGCACCTGTGGTCCCCTACTTGGGAGGCAGAGGCAGAAGACTCGCTTGACCCCAGGAGTTGGAGGTTGCTGTGAGCTGCAATGCCACAGCACTCTACCCAGGGGGACAGCTTGAGGCTCTGTCTCAAAAAAAAAAAGAAAGAAAGAAAGAAAGTAAGTAAGTTTGCTTCAGTGTACTCAAACCAAAAATGGAAAGAGAGTCTCATTTGGTATATTAAACAAGTTGCTGAATAAAATGAAGTTTTTTGCATAGAAAAGAGCAGCTCATAAGGCCAGAAGAATCTCAAAGTTGGCACCCAGGACTACACAGCCTTAAAAAATACATAACCCCTACTCAGACTCTGCTTCTTTCTATTTTCCAAATGATCATTTTTTTGTATTCCTGCAATTATTTATTTGCAAGTGCAAATGAATAAAAACCCAGGGCCAGCTAAAGAGCAATGACAACAATAACAAAAAATAGCCAGGTATTGTGGCAGGGGTCTGTTGTCCCAGCTACTTGGGAGGCTGAGGTAAAAGAATCTCTTGAACCCAAGAGTTTGAGGTTGCTGTGAGCTGTGATGCCACAGCATTGTACAGAGGGCAACATAATGAGACTCTATCTCAAAAAAAAAAAAAATTGAATTTGTTAGGTAGAATCTGTCTTGTAGTTATGTCCCACACATAGAAGGTGTGCCAAATATTCCCCACCAATATCAAAAGATTATTATTCACATTTTGATGTATATTCTTGCTCTAGACCTTTTTTTGGGGGGTGGGAAATATAAACCTTATAATATCAATGCAAAAAGTTTAATATTACAAAACCATTTAAAACTTGAGTCTTAGACAAACAACAAACTCTAAGTCCTAATAGGAAAGCAAGAAAAATATTAATTAGATTAGAAAGTCAAATATCCAATCACAAATTTGCTTATGAGATCCCCTGAAAACCAGAAGAAAAGATCAAAACCAGTTCACTGATTTTTCCCTAATGAAAAAAATGCGTGCCAGTTATTTCCCTGAAGAAGCAACACTTTAGTATCTGAAAGAAATTTATGATGTGTGGACAGCAATGGTGGCTAGGGAGGGCTGATCATGGAGTGATAGCTTAGATAATTTTATTACAAATGCAGAAATGGCTTCATAAGACCTATTCAAGGCATCTCAAGACTTACTTGATGCCATTCAGGCATCTAATGGCTTCATAAGACTTATTCAAGGGAAAGGTGAATGTGTGACCCAAAACATGAGTCAAAGGAGGCAGTTCTACAGATCCCCCCTGACCCTGGCAAAAAAAATAAGCAAGCAAGCAGCTTTCTGCTGATGCATTGTGAGGTGAGAAGAAAACTTAAAGAAGTGTTTCTCCATGGCAGCTCCACAGATCTCACATCAGAATCACGAGGAAGTGCTGATTCAAACCACACGTTCTCCAGGTCTGCAGAGCAAGAATCTCTGGGGGATGAGAGTCAAGATCTGCAGCTTTCACAAGTTCCTCCAGTGATTCTTAAACTCCACTGGAGAGAAAACGTCTGCCCCAGAGCAGTGGCCTTTATGCGTTGTGTGTTTTTTTTCTAATGTGTTCTAAAAGAATTTAGAAAAAGTAAATACTGTTTCACATGTGTTTAAGTTGACATGTAAAAACTTTTATTCTAATTTCAAAGAGTTAAAAAATATATTATTTCTGATGCATTATAATATTGGCATTTTCAAATAAATCTTTTATATCACCTTAAAATGTATCCAATGAAGCTCACATTCAGTGAAATCTAAACATGGGACAAACTCTTATTAAACAGTCAAAATTTTCGGTTTCTTCTTTTTCTTCTTGAACTCACATTTCCACCACACTTTCCCACAGAATTTTATTCTTTTGCAATGTATTTTATGCTTGAAAGTCTTTTTTTAAACACCCTATCATACTTCTCTGAAAAATAAATATACACACTGAAATTTTATTTTTTATTTTATGTGACCTTAAGATGTTAAGTGTTAATCTTTCGTTAGAATTGAGTTAGCATTATAATATCATTCATACATAATTAACACAAACATATATGAGGGACTTCAGAAAGTTTGTGGAAAAGTGGAATTAAAAGATAAAAATTGAAAATACTAATTTTACCTTTTAGTATGAACTCCATCAAAGTGAAGACATTTTTGTAAGCAATGAAACCAACCATTTAGTACATCCCTGAAGAACTAAGGGTCCTGAATTTCATGTTAATGCAGTCTATATTTACATTATTAACTGAAGAAAAATGGGCACCTTTACAAATTTTTAAAGATTAGGAAACAAGGCTCAGCGTCTGTGGCTCAAGTGGCTAAGGCACCAGCCACATACACCTGAGCTGGAGGGTTCGAATCCAACCTGGGCCCTCCAAACAACAATGATGGCTGCAACCAAAAAATAGTCAGGGGTTGTGGCGGGTGCCTGTGGTCTCAGCTACTTGGGAGGCAGAGGCAGGAGACTCGCTTGAGCCCAGGAGTTGGAGGTTGCTGTGAGTTGTGATGCCACAGCACTCCACCCAGGGCGACAGCTTGAGGCTCTGTCTCAAAAAAAAAAAGATTAGGAAACAAAAGAAACCAGAAGGAATAAGGGATGTAAAGTAGATGCATAATGATTTCCAGCAAAACTCTTGCAAAATTGCCCTTATTTGATTACAAGAATGAGTAGGAACCTTTGTTGTGATGGAGGACTCTGATGAAGGTTTCCTGGCATTTCTCTGTTAAAACTTTGGCTAATTTTCTTCAAACACTCTTTTTTTTTTTTCTTTTTTTTATTGAATGTTAACTATGTACATTGATACTCTTCTGGGGTACAGTGTGGGGTTTTCACATGCATTCTAAAATACTTCCGTCAAACTGGTCAACACAGCCTTCATGTCATTTTCTCAGTTATTGCTTTAAAACGTTCACATTCTACTCTTAGAAAGATTCACCTGTACCCCTATAAGACAAACCTCAAAAGTGATCCCTCTAAACTCCCTCCCTCCTCCCATTCCCCCTTCCCTTCTCCCTACCCCCTCTGCATGTTCTTAGGCTATTTGGTTATAGCTTTCATATAAAAGGTTTAAATTAGTCTCATAATAGGGGTGTGGGATGCTCATGGCTGGGAAGAATCAACATTGTTAAAATGTCCATACTACCCAAAGCAATATATAACTTTAATGCAATCCCCATTAAAGCTCCACTGTCATATTTTAAAGATCTTGAAAAAATAATACTTCATTTTATATGGAA
>CAUYTI010095161.1:0-41190 GCA_963575145.1 Galago senegalensis
GCCTGTGGTCCCAGCTACTTGGGAGGCGGAGGCAAGAGACTTGCTTGAGCCCAGGAGTTGGAGGTTGCTGTGAGCTGTAATGCCATGGCACTCTACCCAGGGGGACAGCTTGAGGCTCTGTCTCAAAAAAAAAAAAAAAAAGGTCTCACTCTGGCTCAGGCTGGTCACAAACCTATGAGCTCAGGCAAGCCACCCATCTCGGCCTCCCAAGTGCTGGCATTACAGGCGTGAGCCACCATGCCTGGCTCATTTTAATTTTAAATCAGATTATAAACTTATGAATGAACTAAAAAACAATAATACCACTAACCAGCAATCAATAGCCTGAACACACTATACTAGAATATCTTACCTTGGTACAGTTACACAAACAACTTGTACATAAATGCATCATATTTCTCAATGTACCAACTGTGGATTCCTCATTTGTCTTATTTTTAAACAGAGTGATAATTTCTCCTGTACACTGCATTAGAGACTATTAAAAACAGAAGCAAAAAGTCAAATTCCAGTTAAAATTAAAGTTTAGCATTGCTTTTTAATGATTCACTTAAGTGATAAAAGTCTTTTCTGAAGTTACACATGATCATACAGTATAATTAAAAATTATAAAACAATAAAAAAAGGGCAGATCTTATACCCTGTTCCCTACAATAAACATACCATTGACAGACTACTGCTAAGAGCTAGAAAAGAGTTTCATGCTTACAGCCTACTTGATTGACAGCATTAATCAAGGATTCAGTATTCTGATCACAGAGAAAACTTCTAAAAGTACAAAAATTGTGGTATATGTACACCATGGAATACTATGCAGCCATAAAGAAAGACGGAGACTTTACCTCCTTCATGTTTTCATGGATGAAGCTGGAAAATATTCTTCTTAGCAAAGTATCTCAAGAATAGAAGAAAAATTATCCAATGTCCTCAACCCTATTATGAAACTAATTTTTAGCTATAATAGGAAAGCTATAACCCAATTTTAGCCCAAGAAGAGGGGGAAAGGGGAGAGGGAGGGGAGGGTAGGATGGGTGGAGGGAGCATGATTGCTGGGATCACACCTATGATTTATCCTATAAGGGTACATGTGAATCTTTCTAAATGTGGAATATAAATGTCTTAACACAACAACTATGAGAATGACATGAAGGCAATGTTGGCCAATTAGATGAAAGTATTTCAAATTGTATATGGAAACAACACACTGTACCCCATGATAGTATTAATGTACACAACTATGATTTAGTGGAAAAAAAAGATATATAACTTCATTATAGTCACTGATGAGGGCACACTTGACCTAGAAAGCCCATGAGAAAAATGCATAAGGATGGAAACAAAACAGACCAATGTATACAAACCCCTTTGGGAAAAAAAAGTGAAAACCAAGTTATTATATATGATAAAAATTCTACACACAAAAAAACAAAAGGCAGTAAAACTAACATAACCTCAAATCTCAATTAAATGTCTTCAAATAAATATTTAGCTATACATATATGATTTACAATAAAAACGCAAGAAGTACAAAATCATTTAAAAAAAGAAGAAATGCAATAAGTTGATAGAACTCCAGAAAGAAATTACATACACAAAGGATCCCTAAAATGAAGAATAAATTATAAGGTATACAAAGGAAAATAGATTCAAATGAAACATTAGTGGATATTCAGTAAATGCAGAAAAGAAATCATGAAAATGAAATAAATATAAAAATATATATAATGAAATCTATGTATATATATATATATGAAAGTGAAAATAACAAAGAATTTTAAAAAGTCACAGTGAAGGAGTTTGATATGTAAGATAGATAAACCAACATAGGCATGAAGGAATCCCAGAAAAAGAAAAACAAAACAATGGAACAGAGCTAATAATTAAAGCTATAATTGAAGAAAGCCTAAATGTAAATATTGAAAGGGTTTCCAATATATCTGGAGAATTTTACCAAGAATAATCAAATTTGAGACATGGTCTTGCAAAGTATCAGACTTTTAAGAGCAGAAGAAAAAAAAATAACCATAAGCCTTCTAGCCAAAAAGAATAAATTAGGTAAAAGAGTAAGACAATTAGCCTAGCCATAATTCTTGAGAGCAACTTACAAAGAAAGGCAACAGTGAAAGCCAAAGATTCTACATCTAAACCGAACTTCAAGTATCAAGACTACTACAAAATAGTTTTAAACGTGCCAGAACTCAGGACTGCACTTATAAACCTTTAACAAGAAATCTCCTACAAGATGCACTTCATCTAACCAATAAATTAGAAAAGAAAAGAAAGAAAGAAAGAAAGAAAAGAAAAGAAAGAAAAGAAAGAAAGAAAGAAAGAAAGTTAGTTGATCTTATAAAAGTAAAAAGCAAAATAGAGATTACTAGAGGCTAGAAAAAGAAACACAAAGAAAAAGTACTGGTAGGGAACATTTAGTGTGTTTAACTATGATCACAAAACCAAGGTTGGGATATAGGTGGAAGAACAATATGTGAACATTGTAAGTTCTAACAAAGCAGAAAAAATAAACTATAAAATATTTAAAAGTAGAAAGAAAAGGGGAAAGACGAATGTAATCATTGATTGTTCTACAGTTAAAATAGGAAGTCAAATGATGTCATTTAAAACAAACCAGATAATAAGAGGGTAAAGAATGAAGATACAAGGTAAAATCTTCACATCACTTTCAGTTAGGCAAAGTGTTTTTGACACCAAAAGCACAAACCCCCCAAACAAATAATTGATATATTCAACTTCGTCAAAATTAAAACTTTAGTTACCTGAAATACTCTGGTAGGAATACAAAAAAACAAACAACAGAGAAAATATTTATAAATCAGATAAAATATTTATAAATCGCATATCTGAAAAAAGAATTATTAGAATATATAAAAACTCTCAAAGCTTAATAATGCAAAACAAATAACCCAATTAAAATATTGGCAAAAAAGTTGAATATACACTTCTCAAGAAGATACACAGGCAGCAAATAAGCACATGGAAAGATGTTCCACATTGTTAGGAAAATGCACATTCAAACTAAATACTGAGCAATTAAAACTTATATATTGCAGGTGAAATGCAAAATTATACAGCTTTTTTGTCAAATGGCATAGAAATATCTTTAAAATTTAAACATACACCTACCACATGACCTAGCAAATCATATCTAACTATGTACCCTAGAAAAATGAAAACTTGTTTATTAAAAAAACCTATATGCAAATTTTTGTAGTCATATTATTCATAATCACTACAACTATTATGAAGTGATTACTGAAGACCCTAACATTCTTCAATGAGAAAATTTTTTTAAATGTGGTTGAAATTCTATTCAGAGATTTAAAAAAAAAAGAACAAGATTCTATCATTTACAGCAACCTGAATAGAACTGAAGGACATTGTCTTAAATGAAATAAGTCAGAAAGAGATTAAACATTATATATTCTCATTTATATGCAAGAGCTAAAAACATGGATCTTGTCAGGATGCAGTGGCCTCAATTGTAATCTGAGACATTTGGGAGGTTGAAATGGGAGGATTGCTTAAGGGCAAGAGTTCAAGACCAGTCTTGACCACATAGCAATCTAATTGCTCAAAAAAAAAAAAAATAGAGCAATTAGCTAGGTGTGGTGGCACATGCCTGTAGTCCTACAACTTGGGCTGGTGATGCAGGAGGATCATTTGAGCCCAAGAGTTAGAAGTACACACATCACTATACTCTAGCCTCAGCAATAGAGTGAGAACCTGTCTCAAAAAAAAAAGAGAAGGAAGGAAGGAAGGAAGGAAGGAAGGAAGGAAGGAAAGAAGGAAGGAAGGAAGGAAAGAAAGAAAGAAAGAAAGAAAGAAAGAAAGAAAGAAAGAAAGAAAGAAAGAAAGAAAGAAAGAAAGAAAGAAAGAAAGTAAGTTAGTTGATCTTATAAAAGTAGAAAGGAAAACAGAGATTACTAGAGGCTAGAAAAAGTAGAGGAAGATGGGGATAGAATTCCAGCTAAATAGAAGATACAAGTGCTTAATGTTTTATACCATGATAGTTTGATCATAGGTGACAATAATTGTATAATTTCAAATAGCTAGAAGAGAGGATACTGCATGTTCCCAGCACAAAGAAAAGAAAGGCTAAATGTTTGAAAGGATGGATATGTTAATTACCATGATCTGCTCACTATATATTGTTAAGTATCAAAACATCATTATCATCTTGAGATTTGTTTTCTTCTATGGCTAACTAATTTGTTGAGGGTTTTTATCATGAAAACGGGCTAAATTTTGGCAATCGCTTTTTCAGCATCGACTGAGATGTGTGTATGATCTTTGCTTTTGCTTCTGTTTATGTAGTGAATCACATTTATAATGTATGTGTTGACCTATTCTTGCATCCTTAGGATGAAGCCCTCTTGGTCATGGTGGATTATTTTTTCATGAGCTGTTGAATTTGGTTTGCTAGTATTTTAGTGAAGATTTTTGCATCCATAGTCACAAGGAATATTGATCTATAGTTTTCTTTTTTATTGTATTTTTTGCAAGCTTTGTTATCAAGGTGATACTGGCTTCATAGACTGAGTTGGGGATGATCACCCCCTTTCTCAATGATATGGAATAGTTTTTGCAGTATGGGTATCAACTCTTCTTTGTAGGTCTAGTAAAATTTGGCTGTGGATTCCTCTGGTCCAGGGGCTTTGGTTGTTGTTGGAAGATTTTTTGGTACTGCTTCAGTCTCATTGCTTGTTATTGGTCTGCTCTGGAGTTCTATTTCTTTCTAATTGTGTCTTAGGAGGTTGTGACTTTTCCTAGGAGGTTAGGTTGTCCATTTCCTCTGTGTTTTTGAATTTATGTGCATAGAGATTTACATAGATATTTTAAAACATTAACAGATGATATTTTGTGTTTCCATGGTATCATTTGTAATATGTCCTTTTTTAGTTCTGATTGAGCTTATTTGGGTCTTTTCTATTCCTGGTTAATCTAGCAAGTCTTTCAATTTCGCTTATTTTTTCAAACAGCCTTTTGTTTCATTCACGCTTTGTATTGTCTTTTTCTTTTGCATTTTGTCTAGTTCTAATCTGACCTTAGTTATTTCTTTTCTTGTATTGGCTTTGGGTTTGGTTTTCTCTTCCTTTTCTAGTTCTTTGACATATATCATTACATGTTCATTTGTGATCTGTCTTTCTGATATAGACATTTAAGGTTATAAATTTTCCCCTTAGGACTGCTTTTGCTGAATCCCATAGGTTTTGGTAGATTGTGTGTGCCCTTTTGTCATTCAGTATAAGAAATCTTTTGATTTCCATCTTAATTTCACTATTAACCCAATAATTGTTCAGTAGTAGGCTGTTTAATTTCCATGACTTCATATAGAATTGAATGTTTCTCTTGAAATTATTTCTAGTTTTAGTCCATTGTGGTCTGAAAAGATACATGGTATAATTTCTTTCTTTCTTAATTTGTTGATACATGTTTTGTGGCCTAAGAAATGATCAACCTTGGAGAATGTTCCATATGCTGATGAGAAGAATGTAGATTCAATAGTTTGGGGGGTGAAATGTTCTATAAATGTCTGCTAGGCCCATTTGTTCTACAGTCCTATTCAAGTCTAGTGTTTACTAATTTTCTGCCTAGATGACACATCCATTTCTGTCAGTTGGGTGTTGAAGTTCATGGAAATGATGATGCTGCTGCTTATCTCTTTGTTTAGTTCTAATAGGGTTTGCTTTATGAATCTGGGTGTTCCTGCATTAGGTGCATAAATAGAATTGTTATGTCTTATTGAGTTGCTCCCTTTATAACATGCAATGACCATCTCTGGGGTTTTTTTGTCTTTCTTTACTACCATTGATTTAAAGTCAATTTTATCTGACAATTTTATCTGAAGTTAACTAATCAAAGTATTCTATAATAGACATAATTCTATCTGACGATGTGAATGTTACTTTCTTTGCATTATTACTATTATTATTACTTAATATCTCATTGCAGCAATTGTCTGATTTCTTTTCTGAATGTATTAATCTTCATTCGTTCTTTATGAGGTTTTTGTTCTCAGTCCTTATGTTAAACATTGTTATTGTCATTAAATTTAGCCTTTTTAATTCTGTGAAGGCAAAAGTGGAAACTTAATATACACATGTATAAGTAAGAAAAATAAATTTTAAAAAATAGGGAAATTTTGAAATCATTCCCCCCTAATAATTATAACAAGATAAGGATGCCCACTGTCACCACTTCCATTCTACATAGTGCTGGATATCCTAGCCAAAAAATCAGGCAAGAGAAAGAAATATAGCATATCCAATTCAGGAAAGAAAAGGTCAAACTATCATATTTTGCTGATGATATGGTCTTATTTCTAGAAAACTCCAGAGACCCCACCAAAAGATTCCTGGAATTGAAAAATAATTTCAGCAGTCTCAGGTTACAACCCAATGTACACAAATCAGTATCATTCCTATACAACATTAACAGTCAAGCTGAAGGTCAAATTAGAGACTCAAAACCATTCACAATAGCTACAAAGAAAATAAAATACCTAGGAAAATACTTAACCAAGGAGGTGAAAAGCCTCTTCAAAAAGAACTATGAAACACTACTGAAAGAAAGTGCAGATGACACTCGGGAAACATAGGGAAAAACATATCATGCTCATGGATTGGTATAATCAAAATTATTAAAATGTCCATGGTACCCAAAGCGATTTATAGATTTCATACAATTCCCATCAAAATACCAATGTCATATTTCACAGACCTGGAGACAATACTTCTATGCTTTGTTTAGAACCAGAAAAAAAACCTAAATAAATAAAAAAATCTTAAGCAAAGTGAACAAATCTAGAAGCATCATGTTATTAAACTTCAAACCATACAAGTTTATAGTAACTCAAAAAGCCTGGTATTAGCACAAAAATAGAGGCAAGACCGATGAACAGAACAGAGAACCCAGACACAAAACCATTCACAGCCAACTGATCTTTGACAATGCAGACAACAATATACACTGGGGGAAAGAAGCCATGTTCAATAATGGTGCTGGGAAAATTAGATAGCCATATGCAGGAAAATGAAACAGTATCCATATTTTTCACCACTCACAAAAATTAATTAGAGATGAATAAAAAGCTTAAATATAAGGCATAAAACCATAACAATTCTAGAAGAAAATGTTGAAAAAAACTCTTTTATATATCACCTTAGGCAAAAATTTATGAAGAAGACCCCAAGGGCATAACATCAACAACAAAAATAAATAAATTGGACTTGACTAAATTAAAAGTTTGGACAACTAATAAACTAATCAACAGAGCGAAAAGACACCCTACAGAATGGGAGAAAATATTTGCAAGATATTCATCCAATAAAGTGCTAATAACTGGAATCTATAAAGAAATCAAGCAAATCAGCAAGGAAAAAACTAACAGCCCCATTAAAAAGTGGGCAAAAGATACAAACAGAAGCTTAGAAGCTTTTCAAAAGAAGATACACAAATGGCCAATAAACTCAGAAAAAATGCTCAACATCATTAATCATCAGGGAAATGCAAATTAAAAAGCACATTGAGATATCAGCTTATCCCAGTCAGAATGGCTTTTATTAAAAAGTCCAAAAATAATAGATGCTGGCATAGATGTAGAGAGAAAGGAATGCTTATATGCTTTTGATATGACTGCAAATTAGTGAAACCTCTATGGAAAACAACATGAAGATTTCTCAGAAAACTAAAAATAGACCTACCATTTGATCCAGCAAACTGCTACTGAGTATTTACCCAAAGAAAAAGAATTCATTTTATTAAACAGACACTTTCACATGAATGTTCATTGTAGCACATTGCCAAGATGTGGAATTAGCCCAAATATCCATTACTTTATGCCTAGAGTAACAAAATATGTATTTGTGTACTACGGAATACTACACAGCCATGAAGAAGATTAAATTATGGCCTTTTGCAAAAATTTGGATGGGATTGGAGACTATGATGCTAAGTTCAGTGTCTAAAGAATGGAGAAAAAATACCACATATATTTTCTGTTAAGTTGTAACTGACCAATGAGTGCACAGAGTGAAGTAAAACTCAGTAGAAATCAGTGGAAGTGAGGCTGAGTAAGTAGGCAAAAACCTACCTAATGGATACCGTAAACACTGTGTGGGTTATGGGCACAGTTAGAACCATAACTCAAGCATGAGAAAAGCAATACAGGTAACCAAGAACATTTATATCCTATAATATTTGGAAATTTAAAAAGAAAAGCAGTAAACCAATGTGTAAAATTACATTTTCTTTGTTCTTATTTTAGATTCTGTGTAGCCACACTTTACAAATGTATGACAGCATGTCTATGAAATAGTAATAGAATTTCACCTTATGGATAAAAAAATAACAGAAATATCTTCAATAACAAAAAAATGATCTACCCCACAAAAACATATAATTATTAAATATCAATTAAAAACGAAAATTATGGCATATTTCTATAATGGAATATTTTAAAGGGAATGAACTATTGATACACACAAAACCACGGATGAAGCACTAATGCATTATGATAAGTGGAAAAAGTCAATTTAAAAAAAATGATATACTTCAAGATTCCACTCATATGACATTCTGTAAAAATCAAACTGTAGGACATGGTTACCCAAAGGTAAAAGAGTTTTCAGCGTCATCACTTACCAGGGTTCATGGACAGAGGAAGAGATTGACTACAAAAGGGACTTGTAAGGAAATGTGTTGAGGCGAGGAAACTGTTAAGTATCCTCGTTGTGATGGTGGTTACAGGAATCAACACACACGTTAAAAATTATAGAACTGCACACAGAAATGTTTATTTGGCTGTAGGTAAATTAACGATACTTTAATAGGGAAATTTTTCTTGATTAAAAGAACCTACAAATACATATTTACATAATTCATAAACCTAGACTAGATATTGTTGTTGTTGTGATTTTTTTCTTTTTAGCCAAATAGGTATAAAATGTATTTTGGTGATAATTGTGAAAATGTGAATAGATATGACACTATTTTTTTTGGGTGTGTGAAGGATACTATGTTTTTTCTGTAAATGATTCTCATCTTCAGAAGAGGTATGTTGAGATATTTTGGTATAAATTACGCACTGTCAACCAAAAAAAGTGAATGTGTGTGTGTGTGTGTGTATGGAACCTAGGTAAATGTAGGCAATTATTCATTTTACTATTTTCCCAGGTTTTTATCTTTGAACAATTTATAGTGAAATGCTGAGGAAAAACATATCACTCACAAGTCCAAGGAAAGTTTATTTTGAGAGTGCACGAAGGCTTAATCATATACACATAACAAAAACATTTCATAAATTTTTACTTTTGTTAATCTTCAACTCTTCCCTCTCTGAATTTGTGTTTATGTTTATAGGATTAATCTATTTTTCACAAGTGTATAGCAAAATATTAATATTTAAGGTAAAAATATACTTCCTAACTACTCTTTCTCAGGAAGGGATAGAAGAATGCAATTAATCGACTGTGGAAATAATGCAAGAATGAGGTAGATACTGGCTTCAGAAATACTTGGTTTCAGAATAATGGTGAAGTGTGGCCTCGGAGTGATACCAGTCACCGAGTCACACCAGTTAGGGCAGGTCAGGAGCTCTGGGACACAAGAGGACGGGACCGAGAGACCTCCCAGTGTGTCTGAACATACTGAGAGATTATTTACACAATTTGGGAAAAATTGAAACTAACTTAGTGTTAAGTAATAAGATAATAACTTCAGGGACAATAAAAAGGGTGTACAGAATGGAAAATTATCATAGTTTACAGTATGGATCAACTATAAATAGTGTTCAAAAAGTCTCAATAAAAAAAATCAAAGCAGGGTGGTGCCTGTGGCTCAAAGGAGTGGGGCACCGGCCCCATATGCCAGAGGTGGCAGGTTCAAACCCAGCCTTGGCCAAAAACTGCAAAATAATAATAATAATAATAATAATCAAAGCAAAATTATTATGTAAAAAGACATTTAAAAAAAGGTAACAGTACGGAAAATGAGCTTATGTCTGGTGAGAGGTGGGGGAGACAGTGAAGGAGAAGTAAATGTTCATCTTCCACAGTAAGAGGTCGGCAATTCCTAAAGCTGAAAAGTTAAGAAGTCGCAGGGCAGGCATTTTCAAGAGTTATGGAGGTTAGCAACAGAAGAAGCAGTAGCTGAAAGAGCTAGAATTATTAAGGGACTTTTTAAATCTTTTTAAACAATTTGACTCTTTTATGTATATGTGTAATTAAAGTAAAAACTAAATTTCAAAAATCGTGTTTTTGAGAGTATAGTTTCCCCTAAGAAAAAAATCCACCTGTGGCGTTTCCAGTGAAGATTGTAATTCATCACCCTTCCTTCCCTCCAGGAAGTTCCTCTCACTAAATAGTTAGGATCTAATCCCTTTTGCCAGCACCCTGACTATAGCCTGGCCACATAACTGACCAGCAAATGGAATGTTTACTGATATCACAGAAGCAGAGCCCTGAAAAGTGCTTGACTGAGTGGCCTTTCCCTCTGTCTTGCACCTCTACTGTAGCATAAGCACCAATATCCATCTACTAGAGCATCAGAGATCCACTGGGTAGAGCCAAGCCTCCCCTTTTATCCCAGAGAAAGTGACCCAGTTAATCTCCAGAAATGTGAGTACCTCTATCCCAGCCTCAATTGGCTCCCACAGACTAGAAGTAAATCAGTGCTCATTGTTTAAAGCCACTGAATTCTATGATTACATGTTATGAAGCATTATTGTGGCACTATGTTACTTTTACAACATCTATGGAACAGAGCAATAATGGTCTTCAACTGAAAAAAAGGTGTGATGGAAGCATGGTAACCAAGTGGACTTCATCTCCAGTGAGGTGAGAAAGGAGGAAACGCTGGACGCATTTGCGTTGCCTATGCAGGTCACAGTCACTTCTAGGAACCCCCCTATTTCTCCAGCTGAGTTGACTTTGTGGTTGAGTAACTGAACAAAGACCCAGATGAGGCAGAGCTTGAAGTGGAAGGGGACAGTCCATATTAACCCAGTTGCTACACTTTAGTAAACACTGACGTTTCCTTGCCAGGTGGATCTTAAAGTGCATGTACTTTTCTCAGATTTTCATTCTGTGATATTCTTGTGACATAAATCATTGCTACCAGTTCTCTTCATAGATAATTTTAAAAAAAAGAAAAAATGAAGAACAGAACTTCCTTGGGTAGTTTCTTGGAAACTCAGACACAAAGTAATGCAGTGAGTACCTCCTTTTTATTATTTTAATCAATGCTGTCACTTTAAGGTAGTCCTGGTTTTTTCTTACCTATGCTGTGGTGATATCCATACCATCTACCTTGTCAGGTTGTTGTAAAGGTCCAGATTTATGTAAAGTGTTGGCTTTTACTAAACATTTAGGACATTACTAGTTGCTGTTATTATTGAAGATTGTGGGAAAGAACTTGAGCCAAGAGTGAGACAGGTCAAGCTTTATTAACAGTGTCAATCATTCAAGTCTGAAGGAGTAAAGAGCAGGTTCACTGCTCCCAGGTCCCCCATTCTGTAACCCCACTAGCATTCAAACTTTCCAACCCCTGGGCCTGAGAGTTGGCGACAGTGAAAGGCAAAGGAACTGTAATATCTAGCTCTTCCTTGTATAAAATCGTTTAATCCTTATAACAGCTTTCTGAAATATATATGAAATCCTTTTGATTGAAATCCCCTTTTACAGATGAAGCAACAGAGGCAGACAGCTGAAGTAACTTACCTAAAATTACACTCCCAGTGAGTGGCATGGCATGGGTCCAGAATCCCTGTCACTAACTAGGAGTAGCCCTCAGGAAAACAAATGGTTTCAGTGCTACTTTAAATGACTAGGTGCTAGGGGAGTGTGGAGTGAGAATTTTTCACTATTTCCCTGAAAAGTCCCCTTTTCATCTATTTTACAGAATTTCCTATGATTCCCCTCTATCGGCCTCTAAAGTCTAGACTTCTTTGGGGTCCCCTGTGATGCAGTCTTAGCTGACAGCTTCATGACTAGCAGCCCCAAAGGCGCTGTCCATTTACACTTTGCCACAGCTTGGAAACCCTCGTCAGTTAGGGACAGTGACAGCAAAGCTTCAACGTAAATAGAGTCACTAAGGTAGAGTGGTGAAGAATGTAGATTGAAGGTCAGACAGCCAGAACCAAATTCCACGCCCAGAGAAAATATTTAACCCTCTTCGCTTCAGCATTCTGATCTGTTAAGTGGGGCGAAGAAAAACAACTACTTGATGAGTCACTGTAGATGTGACAGCAGTGATAATAACACACATATGGTACTGACCGCTGGGCTGCAAGTGTGCAATAAAGACTTATTCTCATCACTAAAACTCTTATCTCCTTCTAAGTTCTCCTTCCATTTAGCCTTATTTTAATGGTTTTCTATGACATTGGTTTTAATATGATCAATTGCCTCAATTTGGTCTTTTTAAAATTTAAATAAGATTTTCATAAATTAAAGTTAGGTATATGAGTTCCTAGTGATAGAAAAATATTATGGTTTAGGCAATGTGATATACAAATATTTATTTACATGTCAATCATTCTAATTAGGCTCTTCTAGATGAGAGAAAGCAATTTGGGTGATGAGTTATTTTAATATGTATTGGAGGGAAGGGAGCAAGAAATCAAGGAAACACAAAACCCCAGACCTCAGTCTTCCCTCCCCATCCATTACAGAGACCAGAATGGTTGCTCAGCGGCTCTGGGGACTCAGCAACAAAGGTTCAAATATCCCCACCATTGTGAAGACTCCGTTACACTCTCCAGCTCTACTTGCTGTGAGTCTCCTCTCGTCCCATGCTATTTTCAGCAGTATCCTCATCTTCTACCCTACGTCCTTTTTTCACCTAAGCTTCTATTCTCTCGTAGTTTCTGCCATCCTCAACCTTGGCTTATACGTGGTCGTCATAGTCTGACTGTGATCATTCCTGATGACTTCAGCTTTAGCGTCCACTGCTATCTGATACCTATGTTGCTGTCCTACTTCAAAGTGCTGACAGAGAGACATGATTGACCCAGATCCTCTTTTCACGTACCAGAATATGTCAATCACAGGTCACTAACCAGTCTATGTGTTGCAATATGTGGAGTCATATAGTACAAATCATTCACCATACCACTGTCCTTTCAGATCCTTGATACATTAGTTACCTCTTCAGTGCCTGTGAGTATGCTAAGATACTGTGCCCTTATGGACTTAAGAATTTAGAATTTCAGGAATGTGGCATAGTCCCTATCAGAATAAAAATACCTTCTAACCCCATTGTCAAGACTTTTTTTAATGAATAAATTAACTTTTACTTTGTTTCTGTTAGAATGACTGATGCACTCTTTCTGTTAGATTCCCTAAATTATAATGTTAACAATTCACAATTCATATTGTGAATTTTGCAGTCATCAACATTAAGTTTAGCAGCACGTGAAAGAAAACCCAAATTAGCCAAGCTTAAACACAAAAGGCAATACTCTGTCATATGAAAGGCATATGATGGACATCAGTCCTTGGCTTCTTTGTCAGTTCCATGATTTCATCAGTGCTTTACCTTCTGTGGTCTTTCATTCCAATATTCCTACAGTGAGAAGGCTTATCCTCACCATCCAAAAATGGCTACTAGAGTGCCAGCCATTACATCTACATTCCAGGAAATAGAATTGAGGGGGGAAAGCACTGTTTGAATCTTGAAGGGAAAAAGCAGTGTCTGAATCCTCTCTTTTAAAAAAGTGTAATGCAGCCCAGGTATGGTTGCTCACACCTGTAATCCTAGCACTTTGGAAGGCCAAGACCAGAGGATTACTTAGGCCAGCAGTTTGAGACCAGAGTGAGCAACATAGAAAGTTTCTACAAAAACAAAAGAAAAATTAGCTGGGTGTAATGGCACATGCCTATAGTCCTTAGCTACTCTAGAGGCTGAGGTGGGAGGATCACTTGAACTCAGGAGTTAGAGGCTGCATGAGCTATAAGCCAGGATCACATCACGACACTAAACTCTGGCCTGGGTAATAGAGTAAGACCTCATCTATTCAAAAAAAAAAAAGTATAGCACTTACTACAGCTTATTTTCAGAACCTTGTCACATGGCTGCAAAGGAGGCTAGAAAATATAATCCTTTAACTGCATGGATAGATCATTAAAATGAAATTGGGGTCTTATAATTGAAAAGGAGAAGAAAATGGATTTCCTCAGGAGTCAGTAGTGTTTGCCCCTTTGGATATTAAGCTCCTGTGTACTCCACGTGTACTGCTTTCCTGCAAAAAGAACACATTTTCTCTTCGGTGGAGACAGCCCAAAGTCTTGTCTAGTTATTACATCTAGCTCAAAGTCCAGGATCTCTGGGTGATACACAGTTCTCTTGATCAGCTGAAAATGTTGTTCCTCATTGTCTGGTGACCTCTAAACTAAAAAAATCCTTAATCCGCTGCACTTTATACTTAGGTAGGAAAGGAACAATCCAGCTATAATAAAATTCCCCATGTGGAAATGGGAGAATGGCAAACACACCATACTTACTAGCCCAAGCAATTCTAAATCCACGTGGACAGAGCTGAGAAGATGCCCAGTCCGAGCAGTGAAGCAAGTTCTTTGGTTGACCCCTGTGGTGGCCTCTGGTTCTGCTTTCTGGGGAAACACTGTCATTCATTTTCTATGACCTTTGGCCTTTACTCCTAGAGACTTAGTTGTGTCCACTGTTATTTGTGGAGGAAATGAACTAAGTACTGGAGAGTTTGTGACCTTTGCGGCACAGCTTCAGGTAAGGTTCAGTTAAGGGGCTTAATTGTTGCAGGGCACTGTAGACCACATGTGGGGGCTCTTTACCAATATCATAATCCAAATCCGGTAGGCTTCTGATCTTCTTGTTTCCAGTGAGTTCCACATACAAATAACCGAGATCTTATGTATGCTTAGGTTTTTAGCCTGGAAACTTTCATCTTTTATTTACTGTTTTCTTTATTTCTTGCCATCTCTCTCAAATGAGCAGGAGCCACTAGGACACCACTGGGAAAAAATAAACTTAGATGGAAGAGTGAGAACCCTCAGCTAATATTTTCAATCTCCTTCCTATTGTCTGCCAAAAACTCTTGCTCTGAGGTCTCCGGTGTCGTGTTATTGCCCACTAAGGGAGATACTTTGCTTCTACCACTTACAAGGGCTCTAATTTGAGCTATAGGGAAAGGGGCCTTTTCCAGACCTTCAACACCTCCAGGTACAAGACTCATAGGTCATCTGTGCTTACAGGCTGCTCCCACAGAGAACCTCACACAGGAAGACACGTTTCCTGTCTCTCTTCTTAAAGTCTGGCCTATGGTGGTCTGAGCTCCTTTCTTGCCTCTACAGAATTTGGCTGAAAATGCCAAGAAATACCCAACACACAGCAACATTCTGACATTCTCCTACCATTTGCCCTGGTGCTTTAGCTCCAATTAATGTGTGGTTTGTCTTCCAAAGGACAATGGGTGGCAATGTGACCAGATGTTTTCCCATAACATAGTGAGAGTTGCTGTCATCCTCATGACCCCAGCAGCTCCCAGCCAGCAAGCCAGGCCACGCTTTGTTGAGTTCTGCAGTTGTACACACCTCTAGACATCAGTCTGCTATTTGTTAGGATTCGGTTTGAAAGTATATAAACAAAATATCCCAGTGTAACGGAGCCTTAAACAAGATGGAGGGTTTTTTGCTTACTCTCAAAAAATAATTCTGGAGAAAAATATGCTAGGGACCCTCACTGGAGTACACAAGGAATTGAATATCCAAAAGGGGCAAAGACTGCTGACTCCTGAAAAAAATCCATTTTCTTATCCTTTCAACTATAATACCCCCCAATTTCATTTTATGATCAATCCATTCAGTTAAAGGACTAGTATACTACAGATAATATCTCTCTCCAGAGCAAGGGCAGGCATTCTTATTTTCCCACTATAAAATATTTTGGTTCCTTAACTCTGGGGTTCATCTCCTGTAATGCAACTCACTGCCAGTATCATTGGGCCCCTTCATGTTGCCCTATGGAAATGAGAGCTCAAGGAGCCAGCATAAAGGCTAACACCTTGACGACTGTGGTTGCCATGAGTAATGAAGCCTCCTGGTCTTGACCCAGGGCTACATGTCTTCCTTCAGCATCCACGAAACTGTGACAGGCTTCATGATTTCATAAGCTATTTCTTAGCTTAAGGCAAATTATTACAGAAAACATCTCAGAGTCTTCACACTTCTTGACATATAAAATGGAGAGTAAATATTAGTTCTGTGACTGGGGTGAAAATGACGCTGAGGGAGGTAACCCGCCTCACCTAAAACCACACAACTTACGAAAGCACTTCTCACCCCTGTCCAGCAGATATCGCCTCACCCCCACCCCCCTTTGCTCCTGAGGAACCAGAAAGGGTTTTGCTGAATGTTGTAGGAAATGGCTAATTGTTTTAGAAGCAGATCTCAGGCTAGGATGTGACTTTCAAGGTGCAGAATTTAAGGAGGAATTCAGTCTCAGGTGCTCACTCTACTTGCGTGAGCCTAAGACAAGTGCCCTTGGACTTTATGCTGTGAGAAATAAACCAATACCACATGGTCCTATTTATACGAAGCATTTGAAACAGTCAACTCATAGAAGCGGAGAGTAGAATGCTGGTTGCCAGGGTCTGGGGCAGGGGGCAGAAAGGGATTATTGTTTGACACATGTACAATTTCAGTTACACAAGATGAGTACTTCCACAGCTCTGCTATACAGCACTGTGCCTATAGCTAACAATACTCTATTACACAGTTTAAAAGTAGCTAAAAAGGTAGATGTCATGTTAAGCATTTTATTGCAATAAAAGAACACACACACACCCCATAACACACACTGGGAGCCTCACTTAATTCTGGCCCTGCTTAGAAGTCTTCAAATCCAGTAGCTTACCTGCCTTCACACAGAATTCCTTCTCATCCATGAGTACCCTTACCAGCCCACCATTGTCCTCAAAATCTGTATTCTGAAACAAATGTGAAACATACTCACCCCAGCATCAAATAACTACCAACCACTTAACACTATCCTCCCAGGACTGTTTAAATTTAGAAATTACCAAATAATCCTCCCTCTTGCCAGAGGAAGAATCACTAAGTATAGAATCTTAAGTATTCTAACTTGAATTGTA
This sequence comes from Galago senegalensis, assembly GCA_963575145.1. NCBI lineage: Eukaryota > Metazoa > Chordata > Mammalia > Primates > Galagidae > Galago > Galago senegalensis. The sequence goes on from CAUYTI010095161.1 coordinate 17,141, forward strand.
CAGGGAATATCTGAAGGAGGACTTCTGTTTGGGAGGGATATTGATAAAGTGTCTTCATGATAAATAAAAAACCAGACTATGCCAGATTGCTAGTTACCTATGCCATATTTATCCCTAAAAAATCTATGATCCAGTATATCAGAGTTATTATTGGAAAATTGTTTTTTAGGCTAGGTGTGGTGGCTCACAGTGATAATCCCAGCACTTGATAATCCCAGAGGCCAATGTGGGTGGATTGCCTTAGTTCACAGGTTCGAGACCAGCCTGAGCCAGAGCGAGACTCTGTCTCCAAAAAATAGCCAGGTGTTGTGGTGGGTGCCTGTAGTCCCAGCTACTTGGGAGGCTGAGGTAAGAGGATCATTTGAACCAAAGAGTTTAGGGTTGCTGTGAGCTATGATACCACAGTACTCTACCAAGGGTCACCAAGTGAGATTCTGTCTGGAAAAAAAAATCTTTTTTTAAAGAATTCTTATTGTTTATTTAATTTCTGAAGCAGGGATGACCTTATTTGTCCTTTAAAACTGCAGGCAAGTGGAGGCCCTAAAGTGTTCTAATCACAGTCACTCTCACTTGGGTAAAGCCACAGGGGGGAAGAAAGGATTCTCCACCAGCCAGACGGCGAAGGCGAGAAGTCCAGGGAAGACAAACCTTGGATTCTGTTTGCTTGGAAGCCGCTGGCATCTCTACGTTCTGAACAAACAAGACTTTGTGTGCACTCGTGAGAGATCCCTTTGAAGTTCTGGCATCCCGATTGGCAACTTTTCATATCTGGCTATCTCAGAGCAGGGGAGATTGAGAAACAGAGAGGGGAAGGCCCAGGACAAGTGGGCGGTCTCCGGCTGGCTGCGGGCCCACTGGGTAAACATGCCAGCTCCTTTCTCACACAGATGACTTTTCAAAAATGAAAAGGGAGTGTCCAGCTTCGTTTGTAATAAAGATGAGGAAATGACTCTCAGCTGTCCACACACAACAAAACAAGCCACCAGGACAGAGTCACCGAGCCGTCCACCGAGGGAGGCCAGGCAGGATTTCTCTCGCAGACCCCCAAGTGCACGTTCCCCTGCAGGAATGTTTACCCTGATGCTATAGTCAGCGTGCTGGGGCTGGGGCACTGTAATGACAGCCACAGTCTTTACTTTCCACACGGAACAGACGGTCACAAACTTTCCCTCTGGACAAGAGCAGCCTTGCTTTGCTGAACGCTCCCCTAATCTAATCACACAGATGAAGGCGGTGTGGCCTTTCGCTTTGAGTTTAAGACGAGAATTTGAAACTCTGAGGTCCGATTGTAGTTTCATACCTAACTTCTCGCGTGGCCCTTCACGAGCAATTAGTTCCTATTCTTTTTGGAACTATTGAAGGGAATGTGGTAAGAGTGGGAAAGAAAAGGGATTTATCCAGTTTTAAATTTTCAGGATGACTCAAGACAACAAAGTATCCGGCATACTACGCTCAATATAGCAGTGGGCTGAAGAGAAAGGAAAAAACCATAATGAAGAAGAATACAGCGACCCTGTATTCAGGAACTTTGTAAATGACTTAATAAAACTTAAGTACTCCACAGAGGCAACAGCTTGCCGGACAGGCTCCAGTCAAATGTTGGATAATATGAACTATTGATACTGGAAGAGCTTGAAAAAAAACAATAAATTGTTATTAGTGGAATTATTGGGCATATGTTTGTAAAACAGAATAAACTTCAGGTTAACAGTAAGAAAAAAACAATAATAAATGAACTTATAAAGAGAGGTAGTTTTTAAAAAGTAATGATATCTTCCAGATATAAAATGAGCACCAAATCATGGCTTTATAATAGTTAATACCAAGGTTAACCACTATGTGATCTGATTCTCCTTAGTAATTTGGAAACATTAAATTAAAAACAAATGCTTATGAATAGATACTTTGCTGAATTAGTAGGGACGATTATAGCAGGATTACAATATAATACTGACATTTTGCATCTGGTCCCCAGACTCCTAACTTCTCAAAATATGATTTTTTACATACTATTTTTTCCTATTTGCATTTTCTATTTCCCAAATGATAGCCTTGTTTGAAAGGCGTTGTATACCTTAAATTCATACAGTAAAAAAAAATTTGTAAAAACCTAGGCCAAAAATGCATTTACATGAACGATGTAGCAATAATACATCATTTCTCCAATTTTCTTATAACTTCTGTAGAAACCAACAGACAATCTTGCTTTGGGCAATTTTATGCCTTGTTTGTAAAGAGGAGTCCTTTTCTTCTAAAATTCTTAGGAGTTCATCACATTTGCACACTCCTGTTTGTGTTATCTGTGCCACTCATGTTTTCATTTTCATCAGATTCAATACACACACACAATACCCACTTGACATAAATAGGGTTAATATATCTTAGAAAGGCCTTCCAGGGACATCAAGCAGAGCAATTAAATAAAACATAAATATGTTTAACTTTATTGTCTCAGCATCTGTCTATAAAGATACTATTCTAATTTCTTCTAGGTCTATGGTATATGACTTAATAGGGCAAAATTTATACTCACAAATCTGCTAACGGTTACATATCTTAAAGTAACCCCACTATGTGCCCCAAAGATACAGCTATTAAAAAGGAGAGAGAACTTATAAAATGGAGTAGGTACATTCTATCTGTGAATTAGGTGTTATTGAGCTCTCCACTGTAGTGATTAACTGCAGTTAATTAATTCTGCAGAGACATCTATAGTACCATAAGGAGTCTTGCCAACCCCCTGCAACACCTATCTGGACTATGTGCTCCCCCAATGCTGAAGATGGTAAATCAACTCACCAGTATAGAATATAACATGTGTTTGGAGTCATGCAATTTTTTTTTTTGAGACAGATTCTTACTCTGTCACCCTGAGTAGAGTGCCATGGCAACGTAGCTCATAGCAACCTCAAACTCTTCCTCTTACCTCAGACTCCCAAGTAGCTGGGACTACAGGCTCCATCATAATGCCTAGCTAGTTTTTCTATTTTTAGTAGAGATGGGGTCTCGCTTTTGCTCAGGCTGGTCTTGAGCTCCTGGGTTCAGGCAATCCATCTGCCTTGGCCTCCACAGTACTAGGATTATAGGCGTGAGCCACTGCATCCAGCCAACGAGCAATTTTTAAGGGAGACACAATAAAGAATGTTTTCTAATTTAAAATCTACATGGTAATTTCCAGCATAGGTAGAGTCCCAGAGACTGGATTTGTCATTCCCCATTAAACTGAAAAGACGGACAAAATGTATGGAACAATGATTTTTAGACATTGGTCATCGGGCAGCATAGGACAGTGACTTAAGAGATAGGAAACAAAAAAGTGATCCCCGTGGCTGCCCCAGCTTACTACCTGGACAAAGTTTCTAGACCAAAGCTCAGGGAGCAGGAGCCAAGGGGAGCCTGGCAGAGTCCCAGAGTTGAGGAAACAGAGCAAGGAGGTCAAAACAACTGGCGTTCACCATCCAGTTCCCAAGAGACGGGAGCTGCTCAACACGAAGTTCCAAGGGTCCATTCTGAGTCTTCAGCTGAATTCCAAGGGGAAACTACACAAGTCTGTCAGAAGAAACCCCTGAGGGATCAGTCCCTAGAGATCAATCACATGGAGAGGAATAGACTGACTTTCCACCAAAATAGAAAACTTCATAATTCTTAGCACATGAAGTTAAGTGGGAGAAATTAGACCTAAACTAAGGCTGTTTTAATCCCACCTAACAAAAGTTAAAAGCTTCAAGATGGAAATCATTTGTTTCTCTTCTTTGGGGAGGATTATCTTTAAGAACCATCTGTTCCCTCAATAAATATTCATTAAGTAACTTAAAAATTTAATAGCGATTTTGACTTGGTGCCAATTTCAACCTCTCGATTCCCCACGTGTGCAGAGGCGGACACAATGAGAACATCACAGAAGTGGAATAAGGCATGTCATTCTGTTTCTACCTTCTCTTCTACCTTGTTTTTGTTTATTTATTTTTTCCATATAGAAGCAAATGAATCCAGCTGTCGGGATGAAGCTATAACACCTAATGTCCCTGTAAGTTCAGTAAGAGTTTGGGGGACTTGTGATAGCAACAATGAAAACTGTTTACTTCCTCGTTTTGAACAGTGTACCCATTGTTCAGTAACATTTCTGCATTGTTATTATGCAATTATCCACATAATATAATTAAAGCACTGCGCCTCCCAGAGACCAAGCTATTGATCTTTCCACCCATGGCATTTGTTCACAGCTCAATTCACTGTTAATGAAACCACGAATAAACTCGGTAATGTTACTATTAGAATTGGAAGTTAATCCTCTAACATTGGTTTCATAAGCCTTTTGCTAAAAGGAGATGTTTTATTTTATTTATTTTATATTTTGAATTGGAGGATCTTATAGTCTTATCAGGAAAATAAAAGTTGTGGTTTCACTTGAGAGATCTCAGCTGTTGTGATAAAATATCTTAAGTTCCTCAAAAAAAACCAACCTGGATGATACAATGCTACATTATTAATACTCGGCATCTCAAGATCCTGTAACAACATGGCTGGCGTTTGATTTCTGAATCCAGCAGCTATGGTCAGAAAGGGATTGCAGACTTCTCTGTTGGCAGATTTGACTTTGAGAGATTGCCCGGGAGGTAGTTGCCTATCAGGTTTCAGGGTCTGCCTGAGGAATATCTGAGGCAGATGCTTCCCTGCCCTGACCTCTCACTGCTGGTCATGCCTTAGCCCCTCACTGAGGGTCCACACAGAGTTAGGATGGAGCCACATTCCTCTGTGTCGATATTTAGCCTGGGGTTGTCTTTAACCCCCCATATGTAGTACAGGATTTTTTTCAGTTTCATTTCATGTTTTACTTCTGTTATGTTGTAGTAAAATTAAATGTAAACTCATGATTTTCAAACAGCACTACGGTATGATCACAGTTTTATAACAGTGTTTCTGCCTATCTTCCTACCCAGCTATATGAATAACCTAATGTTAATGTTAGTGAGGGTAGAACTCAAGATGGTAGGACTTGGATAATTTATATATATATTTTTTCCATCTCAAGATTTCAAATATTTCTTAGGCAGAGGTTGGGGTTTTCCTGGATTTTGTTATGTAGGGTGATAATTTTGTTCTCAGTACCTTAGCGTTTTCTAATTTCTATTCAAAATACACACATGTCATTTTTAAAAGAAAAGCAAAAGCAAAAAAGGAAGTTTATTTTAGAAATCCTGTAAAGACATTAAAATATGATGAGGGACTCTTTGGAAAATGTGTGCCCAAACCACTTGCTCAGGGCTGCAATACTAAATGTGGGGCTGGATTTATAGAAAGGCAAACTGGTATAAAACCATTTTGAGAAAAGCAGCCACCCTCTCCTCTAATTATCAGCACTCTCTGGCACATGGCCGTCCCAAATGTGAGGGCTCTCAGGTAGCAAACCGCAGCTTCCTTAAAGCACTACCTTTTATACAGAGCCAAGATCATGTGCCTAGATTTTATTTTTTTCCCTTAAAGTTCCCCCCATAAATGGAGACAAAAGGCTTTGCATATTACCCACGTGTTAATCCTTGCCTGTCAAACAACAGTTTAACAACCTGACTTCATGGTGAATTAATCTCATAAGAGACTCAGTAGCTGTGTCAAGCCCATCGCCATGCACCCGAGAGGCAAAGATTTCTGAGGTTGTCAGTGGTAACAGGCACGGTGACAAATAGAAAATACTTTGGTATTATACCGAGACTTGGAGACAACTAATAGAAAAGCAGTGTAGAAATTTTGACAAGCCTTGGAGCAAGGTGCAGCAATCCTGAGAGAAGTATCTAGAAAAACAGACACTATAATTACAGAATCAAAGGGGGTTTGCTTTTTCCTAGAAGGTGTTCTATTACTACCCCAGATGAAGCTCATAAAAATAGAGAAGTTTAGAGAACATAAGCTTGAAGTGTGAAGTGGCAGTATCTGTAGAATACTATATAATCATGGGTCAAGGGAAAAACTTCTTAAATTTAGAAAAATATTTAATTTTAAAGACTTTTAATTTGGAGTAGCTTCCCATAATTCAAAAGGAAAAATAATTAGGAAAGACATAACTGGGTGATAAGAAAGGATGAAGAAAAAAATGTTAGTACATATCTGATTCATTGGATTATGAAGCTTTTCAAAGAGAAACAAACATATTTCTTGTTTCTGTACTAACAAACACAAGTTTTGAATCACAGCAAAGAGAAACATCACTTAAGAACGAAACGATCTTTAAGAGAAGCAGAAAACATGAGATAAAACTGAGATAGAAAAGTCAGATAGCGGCGGCGCCTGTGGCTCAAAGGAGTAGGGCGCCAGCTCCATATGTCGGAGGTAGCAGGTTTAAAACCAGCCCCCGCCAAAACAAAAACAAAACAAAACAGAAAAAAAAAACCCACACATACACATAAAAAAACAAACAAAAGTCAGATCATCTATGATATTCCAAATATGTCTGTTTTCAATGGTCAAAAAATAGTAAATAGAATAAAATGATGGGATATTATGGATTCCTCAAAACATTTAAGTTATACACAAGAGTTCCCTATATATAATGGACTCTTAATTTTAGGATAATTTATTGTTAAACTCTCCATCTACAAAATACACTACATGCATAGCAATATATTTTTAAAATGTTGGGTACCTGTCAATTTTGAGCTAGCTCCAAGAAAATTACCCACGGCCACAGAGGATTCTCTGAGTTGCTTAGCCTGTTTAACAGCAGCTGGGAGTAAATGGGGGTAATGCCCACGAAAGTCATGCCTCTCTGTATTTCCTATTCAAGAACGATTTTGAAGCATGTAAGAAATCGTCTCATTTATCTGCTTTTCTCTTCAAATAATTAAGATTTCTTTATATTTAGAAAAGCCGCCTCCTTGGTTTCTTGTAAATTCCAGGAACTCTAATTTTAAAGTTCAAATCTCTAAGGAAAAGTCCATCCATTTGTAGAGACTTTGTGTGTGTGTGTATGTCTCTGATAAAAAGTCTAATTGGCTCCATTTCTTTTTGAACGTTTTGTTTATCCACCTAATTATCCTGGGAAAGCTGACGTGTTTACCAAGTTAAACTAAACAATTGCACAGTAGAAAAGACCAATAAAACAAGGGTTTCAGGGGGAGCAGCAGATCTCTCGGCCACTGCTTTGGGTAGAATTTGCCTTATTTTAAAATAAGAATACCACGTTCAGGAAGTCGCGGGTTCAAAGGGGAGAATTAAATTCTCATAAAGGAAAGGGCACATTGTTAAACACAGCTATTAAGACGGAGTTTGTTTTATGAATTATGTGATCATGATAGGTCCGTGTAAATCACCGTAATTAAAATGCAGCAAGCATTCATGTAAGCAACATTTATGAGCTGGTTTTAATGTATCTTCTTTGAATTCAATCAACAATTTATCTTTTAGATAGTCGAGGTCCCAGACTTGCTGCAGCACAGTGCCCTCTGCTGATCATACTAAAACACTGCACTATGAGGAATAAACACGGAAAGAAAGGAAAAAGGGGAGGGAATGGGAAGCAAAGGAAAAAGAGGAGGGGAGGTAAGAAAAAGGATAAAAGAAAAGAAAGTAAATAAGTTAAATTGGCACATATAATATTTAGCCCCCAGGCTTTGGCACACATTCAAAATAAGGGTGCGTGCCACATAGTTGTGATTGTTTAGTAAACTAAGATTGTGCTATCTTTGCCAAAAATGGTTGTCAGGCTCGAAAGATCAAAACGGAATATTATTTCTATTGAATCTGTTCTGAAATGTCATCTGGTGATGTTAAATTAATTTAGGTGGTTTTCAAAGGTAAGTTGAGGACTAGTGAAATACAATGCCCCACCCTTCATAATTTCACCCCTGAGACCGGCAAGAGCCTCCTGGCGAACTTGTTAAAAATAGATATGACCTTAGTTCTATGCTTAAGGATTCTAATTCACAAGTACAGTAGATTTATGAATCCGAATTTTAATACTTACCTTTAGGGGACAATGGTGCAGATATTATATTTTGCTCAGTTAGAATACAAGAGTCACTGCAAATCTAGTCTTTTTGTTCAGGTCCTAGAATCCCCACCTTGGTGCCCTGGGAGAGTTTACCTTATTGCCTTATTTGCATATCACCATCAGCCATATTTGCTATTATTTGTTGACTATTTCCCATGTATCAGGTACTATACTCCCATTTCCTTTATACTTCCACATTCCTTAAACGGCTATAGCTTTTGAAAATGCCCCTGCCTTCTTTCTTCAGTACCAGATTCTACAAGAAGGAAATAGGGACCATACCTTGTACATCAACGGCCCTCGGCAAGCATTCTGCTTCCCTTCTTCTCTGCCCCTTGCCACTTTAAATTGAATAACTAACCATAAATTAATTATATCAAGACCCTCATTAGTCTTGACAGACTCCTTGCTGCTTTCCATAATTGATCAAAAGTCAAGTTCTACAGACCACAGATGTTATTAATTGATTTTTAAAGCAATTTTATTCCTTCAGAAATCACATGCGCATTCTCAGTTGTTCTGTGAAATGCACTTATTGGTGCCTCTTTCTACTTTTCTTTTCCCCCTTTCTGGTTTCCAGCCATGTTTCTGATCAGTTGCCTCTGTGTCCTTTATGTGCTAAGATAAAGAAAGATGAAGGAGAAAATGTCAAGATTGGGTTGAAACCAATCTTTTATTTCATACAAGCACAAAAGATAATTTCTCAGAAAGACCATCAAACAGACTTTGCCAGGTTTTACTACAGAATTATTTCATATTCGACTTTATGTAACTCTACGAGCACATGTAGAATCATGTGTATCTAACATTAACTGGTACATTTTAACAAACAAGGAAAAAGTGATTAGTTAATGCAGTAAAGAAGAGCTCAAAAGAAGTTACCAAACTGAACTGATGAGGATTCATATAAATACAAGTTGCATAAATCCAAGTTAAATTGCCTTAGAGGAGGAAAAGGACCTTTATTGGCTGTGTAACACAAAGTCCAGGAGTGATCATAGCGTTAGGCAGGTTAGACTCAGGTTCTGAAAAGATGTTCCCAGCGAGCTTGCTTAATCCCTCTGTCCTTTCTCTTTGTTGGTCTCATTCTAAGTCTCTCTCTTCTTGTGGAATTAGAGATGGCCCCTCACAATCTCAGAAAAAAACACAGTGGCCCTTCTGGTGGTTTCAGTAAAAGACTCTGGTTGAGTCACTTGCTCACCTCTGAAGCAATCACTGAACAGGAAAAGAGAATGAGCTAGTCAGACTCGGGTCTTGTGCACAACTCAGGTAGAATAGGCTGGAAGCTCCATGTCACATTGATGGGGCAAGAAACTGGCAAGAAAAGAAAAATGCTGACTTGTCAGATATGCCCTCTTGAAAACTTAAAGAGTTTTTAAAAATAAAAAGAGTCATAACTCCATGACTTAAGAATCTGGAAGTAAGTGTGACTCAACATGGTTAGAGAGCCAGCAAAAATGCCATTCTGATTGAGTAACTACAAATCTCAGAAGAGGAGGAAAGAGGAGGAAGCTAAAAATTCCAGCATGGATACAGGGAAAGAGTAACAAGAAACAGGCATAAAACCATGGGAAGAAGGCTAAGTTTCAAAGTGAAAAAAGTCTATATACTTTCCCAGTCAATAAAATGGATTTATTACTGATGTTTGAGGAAAAACATGTTCAAAAATAGTCAACTTCTCCAGGCAAATATGCTTCTGAAGGACATAAAGAACAAACTCTCAGACTTAGCCTGTTTTCACTTGGAGGTTTAGCAGAGATGGCTCGTTGCTGCCCAGTAGCTGTTCTTATCTTCTAACTAACAGAAGCCCATTTGCAATGCACCTAGTCAAAGATTGCACTGTTAAGCCTCTCTTACAGCTGCCTGTGAACATTTGACAAAGTTCTGGCAAAGAGGATAGTGCTTAAAGAAAGCTGGCTCAATTGGGAGGCTGAGGCAAGAGGATTGCTTGAGCCCAAGAGTTTGGGACTGCTGTGAGCTGTGATAACACAGCACTCTACCAAGGGCACAGAGTGAGACTCTGTCTTAAAAAAAGAAAAAGAGAGGCTTGGTGCCTGAGGCTCAAGTGGCTAAGGTGCCAGCCACATACACCTAAGGTGGCAGGTTTGAATCCAGCCCAGGCCCACCAAACAACAATGATGCCAGCAACCAAAAAAAAAAAAAAAAAAAAATAGCCAGGCATTGTGGTGGGTGCCTGTGTTCCCAGTTACTTAGGAGGCAGAGGCAGGAGACTTGCTTGAGCCCAGGAGTTGGAGGTTGCTGTGAGCTGTGATGCCACAGCACTCTACCCAGGGGGGGACAGCTTGAGGCTCTGTCTCAAAAAAAAAAGAGAGAGAGAGAGAGAGAAAGAGAGGAAGGAAAGAAGAAAGACAGGGAGGGAGGGAGGAGAAGGGGAAGAGGAAGAGGAAAGAGAGAGAAAGCAAGCAAGCTGGCTCAGTAGTAAAATGAATTGTCTCTCCTACCTACAGCTATCTATGGATGGAGTCTAGCAAAATTTTGGACCTTGAGACTGAAAACTAAGTGCTAGAATGATAGAGCAGGAAGAAGGAACTAGACCCCTACTCAGTGGGAACTTTTTTAATCTCTATTTTGTGTTTTTTTGTGTTTTCTATTATGTACAGTCAATTTTAGCAAGTCAATTTTTTGTGTTTTCTATTATGTACAGTCAATTTTAGCAAGTAAAATAATCATCAGCCATTAAAAAAAAAAGTGTTGAATTGATTCTGGTAAGTTAAGATAAGGAAAGAGCAAAAGTGTTCTATGGGAAGACTCAACTAAGGCCCTGGGGGAGGCAGCCCCTGCCATATGAGGATGTATGTAATTCCCGAATGTTTTCCTATTAATTAAATTGATAAGCAGGGAAAGTTCATCCAGGGCAAGTGGAAATTTGAAAATGAAATATGATGGTGATTTAATCATCAGAAAATATAGAAAATGCACAAAAACTGTAAGGATATGAGGAATCACTACAGTTTTTCAAAAAGAGGAGCTATTTTAGAAATGGTAGGTTTGTGTGGCAGAGTTCTAGGACAGATTATTTAAAAGGGTTTCTAAACAATGGACAGGGAATGAGTTATGACTAGAATAAATCACAGATTTACTAATAACCAATTACATATAATTATCTTTTTTTGATAAGAAAATTATCTCTTTTTTTTTGATAAGAAAAAAAATTATCTCTTTTTTTTTTATAAGAAAATTATGTCTCTTTTTTTTATTTTCCAGCAAGGGTTTTACTGAAGTATTTCATAATATTCTTTAAGAAAAGGCAGGAAAATGGGCAGAGTATTCAGACAACTATGTGGATTTATAACTTGTTGGGCAACTATGAATGTCTCCAATTAAAGGATGAGCATCAAAGTGAAGGGAGATTTCTAGTGACAATTTGCAGAGGTCTCTTTTAGGTCCTGTTGACCATTTTTCACCATCTCCTTTGATGAAGCTACAGAAGGTACATTCACAAAACATATAGATAACCTGAGGTCCAAAGGAACAATGAGTAAATTAGATAGCAGATTTAGAATCTAAACTTTTAAAATAAAAGAGCCTTCTATAAGAAGGTAAAATACATGCTGGAGGTGGCGGGTTCAAACCTAGCCTCGGCCAAAAATGGCAAAAAAAAAAAAAAAAAAAAAAGAAGAAGATAAAATACAACATGAATAAATATAATGCATCAATGTAAGGTCCAGAATACCTGCTGGACACATATAAAATGCAGGCCAGGTGTGGTGCCTCACACCTGTAATCCTAGCACTCTGGGAGGCCTGGGCTTCAGCTCAGGAATTAGAGACCAGCCTGAACAAGAGTGACCATCTCAACTAAAAGTAAGAAAACTAGCCAGGCAGAGTGTAGTCCCTAAGGAGGCTGAGGCAAGAGAATCACTTAAGCCCAAGAGTTTGAGGTTGCTGTGAGCTACGATGATACCATGTCACTCTACCCAGAGCAACAGAGTGAGACTCCATCTCAAAAATACATAAAAAACATGCATACATACATACATGAAATAGGGCATAAAATGAATGATAGTGTTTGTATGGGTTTTTTTCCCCTCTAAATGTCTTTCTGAAATTAGATCTCCGATGTTGAAGGTGGGCCTAACTGGGAGGTGTTTGGGTCTTGGGTCTGGGTCCCTCATGAATGGCTTGATATCTCCTCTGCCTTAATGAGTGCGTCCTTGCACTGTTAGGTCATGGGAGAACAGGTGGTTTAAATAATGTTGTTGCCTCTTCCTCCCACCCTTGCTCTTTATCTATGTGACGTGCCTGCTCCCCCTTCAACTTCTGCCTTGATTGGAAGCTCCCTGAAGCCCTTGCCAGAAGCAGATGCTAGTGCCACACTCCTTGTATATCCAGGAGCCAAATAAACCTCTTTTCTTTATTAGTTACCCAGCCTCAAGTATTTCCTTTTATAGCAATGAAAAACTAACACAGTGACTTAGCAGTATCTATTGAACAATTTCTGTATGAGCTAATATGAAGATATATTCACACACACCTAAAAATGAATTCCTTTTCAGGTTGCACTATCCAAAGGGAGGTAACAAGGCCTCATCTTTGTGTCTGGGTACCATATTTTATAGAATTAGAAATAAACTATTAAAACAACTAAACAGCCAGATAATGAGAGGACTTAAGATCATATCAGAGGGAGAAGAGTATAAAGACCTAAAAACATAAGCATATAAAGAACTAAAAACATAAAAACACTCTACTCTGGGTAGAGTGATGTAGCTCACAGCAATCTCAAACTCTTGCCCTTGAGCAATCTTCTTGCCTCAGCCTCCTGAGTAACTGAGAGCGTGCACCACTACACCCAGCTAGTTCTCCTACTTTTAGTAGAGATGGTCACTCTTGCTCAGGTTGGTGTCCAATTCCTGAGCTCAAGCCCAGGCCTCCCAGAGTGCTAGGATTACAGGTGTGAGTATAACGAAGAGTATTAGGAAGAAAAACTGAAAAGAAGACAGAGAAATATTTGATAGTTTTCCATAGCTATTCAAAAGGGAAGGTTCGTATGAGTGGACTCAAAAGCAGAATCAGATCCACAGGATAAAAATTCCAAGAAGACAAATATCAATTCAACATGAAAAAGAAGTTTCTATCAGAGCTCTCTAAATACAACATGAACTACCGCATAAGGTAGTGAGTTTCCATCTCAAGGGATGTTCAAGCTGAGAACATTTGTACACAGAAGCAATAAATTACTTTCTATTCCCTCCCAGCACTGAAGTTCTATGATACTCAGTTAATTTATTATCATTAAATTTTAAAATGTTAAATACAACTTGGGTTTATACTTATAAAGCATCTAAATTGTATGAAAGCAGACCATGAAACTCTCAGTTCATTACTGAAGTCCCAGATGAAGGTATGAGAACCTAAAAGGATCTTACTTATTTGAAATCCTAACCATTCACATCAGAAAGGACAAAGACTACACACCAGCTCCACACATTTCTTTTTTTAAGATCCTTCACACAGGCCATGGAGGAAAACTCAGTCATTAAAATAAATGATGATCTAATATCTCTTGTAACAACCTGAATGGAACTAGAGATCATTTTTCTAAGGGAAGGATCAAAAGAATGGAAAAACAAACATCACATGTCCTCAATACTAAGGAACTTGTAAATCAACATTTATGTGCACATTTGAATGTAAAATTCAAGTAGGTGAAAGTGTAGGTAGGGTTAATTCACACCTAATTGGTGCAGTGTACATATTCTGTGTGAAGGGCTGACTTATAACTTTGCCTCAAAATGTAGAAAGGCAAGTTATGTAACCACAATGTGGATAGCCCTATAATGTTCTAAAACTTAAAAATAAATAGAGCATATGTGGTAGCAATGAATGCTGAGATATGAGCCACCTGGGAAAGATGACAAAAAATTCAGGTGACCATCCAAAGCCAAGGGAGAATAGTCTACTGAGCAATGTCAGAGTGGGAAAATGAGCAAGTGCAGACTGAGGTGGGCGCTGATGACTCAGGGGACAGACTGCGCAAGTCCATCTTGCCTAAAGAAGGAATATAGATAGCCTGGTCATCCTTCTCTCGTTTGGGCCTCTGAAAAATTAATACAGACTCATTTAGTTATAACTTGGCTTGTTGTGGAAAAAATGCCCTCTCTCTGAGCCTTTACAGTTCAGATCAAAGCCATCAATGTACTCAGCCATCATGAGAACACACACTCCAAATTTCTAAAGAAACTAGTCAGCTGAATCATTGCAGATTAAATAAACACGCTGAGTTGAATCAAAAAAGTAAATAAAAGGCCTCTTCGGACATAAGTTTGTATTTACAGAAATCCTGTGACTAAAAGCAACTTAAATTTGGACCATTAAAAACAAAACAACACAAGACAAGTTTCCCCAAGTTTACATTAATTATGCAATGCACCCAGAAACGCAGGGCCTGCCAAACTGTGTAGCAAAGTCAAAAACAATCAGTTGCTTCACTAAAAAATAGTTTTAGCAAAAATGGAGCTATTTTTTAAAATAAAAATGATCCTATTCTCAGACAATTCTACTTGTTAATAAAAAAATTATATAAACATTATGGCACTGGTGATTATGACCAAAGTCAGTGAAAACATTACAGATGCTATTTTTAACGAATTAAGCATCACCTGAATGAAAATATCTCAGATTACCTTGCAATCAAAATACTATAGTAGAATTAAATAATCTGTGCCCCTAAACAAAATTTATGACACATTCCAATATTTATGGAATAATTTGCTCAGGCCCTTTAATCTTTAACTATTTTTTTTTAGTCTTGAAAACTAGTAATATAAAATATAAAGAAATGAAAAGTAGCTCTTCAGCAAAATCCTATGAGGAGTCTGTTGGAGATTCTGAGGTCGGGAAGCCTGCCCTCAGGTGGGTCTGCCTATGATGTAAATAGGATAAATAAGACGCAATCTTCTCATCAGCACGCAGTTCATGCTGGCAAGTTTTCTGGGAAAAAGTCAGACAAGTTTTAAAAAACAACTCAGAATTATTCAGCCAAGAATTGTGGGGAGAGAAAGGGGATGGGAATTCTACGCAGAGAACAAAATCCTATGCAAAGGCACAGACAGGCACACAGGAAAAGTTCTTGTGAAATTTATAGCAACACAATGGAATTGGCTGTGGCAGAGAGATTGGGGAAAATCAAAAGCTGAGACTAGAGAGTAGCGCAAGGCCCCGATCCGCAAATGCTAAGGGTGCCATGCGAAGAGATATGGCCCTCATCCTGAAAGCCACTGAGAACCGCTAGAGTAGTATCTGCTGCTATTTTTCTTGTAAGGGCAGCAACTTGATCAAATTGTGTTTCATGAGGCCCTGCCACCAGATGTTAGTTGAATGGAATGGAATGGAGTAGACTGGAAGCTGAAGATCATTCATCATAATCTAATTACGATTGTTGAGAGCCTGAAACAAGCTGAGTGAAAAAGAAGGGAGGAAACAGGAAAAGACATACAGGAAATCAAGATGTGATCAGCTGGACCTGATGGGATTTTGAAAGTGAGGCGGCAGAAGACCCCGGGTTTTACTGGGAGACGATGTGTCATAGTCCTCAGGAACTCAGATTTTGGAGTTATATTCTGGTGTGTAGTTAGCCATTAACTCATTAAGAAGTTACACTGGGGCAAGCAATGATGTCAGATGGGGAGTGGAGATAGCAAGGCAGACAAAATTTGAGGAGAGAAAACCAGAATATGGCCTACTGCAACAGTCCAAGCAAGAGAGGGTAAAGATGTGGTCTAGATGCTGGCAGTAGATGCAGAAAGATGGGCAGAGTCACAGGAAGAACATGTAGAAACTCCCAGATCTCAGGCTGGGTGCCATCATAATACGGGTCATGTATAGAGTCACCAGCCATATCTCTTTCTTCCACAATCAGGACAAGTGGATTCTTCCTGAGCCGTGCATTTATTTCTTAGAAGTAGCAAACACAAAACTTGCTAATTTATCAATCTCTAAGGCTCAGAATTATCCTAGAAGCAAAATGTAAATATTTCCATATATATTTGCATTTCTACACTGAGAGAGACAATAACATTAGAGCAATCTGAAAGTGTTCAAATGTGATCACATGTATTTATCAATCTGTACCTTCATACATGTTAACTTCACAATCTCAGAAGCTTTGAAGAGTCTAAGACTCAATCCTGTAGGCTGTCTGAATGCTATTTCTAAGCAAACAACAATCCCAGTCGTTTTAAACTAGTTCCAAGTTGTTAATGCAAATTATCAACACAGTACTACCATCTTTCCTAATTACACAATTGACGTAACAATAATGGCAAAGCTTTTCCTATAACTCCTGCATGAATGTAAGGAGAATCGTATGTCCACAGGATAATCAAATGCAACTTTGACGACTGTTGGCAAAATTCCAGAACACTTCTTGAGTTCTTGTGCTCATTTGTTTGGCATAATTGAAAGCAAGCATTTTATGTAATAGATGACACACAAAAAGGTGGAAAAATGCATTTTCCTTTTCACCTGTGAGCATTTTGAAAATTTCTTGAAGACTTTCACCCAGTGGGAATCTTCTTATGACAATCTTATCATTCTTATGAAATGTTATTGACAGTGTCAGGGACAAATTTTCAAGCTGCAGGTAGCCTGCAGAGGAAGGGGCATCTGCCCTCCATCTTCACTTTGAGGAGTGTCAGATGGAATGCCTCCAGCTCCTCTCTCTGATCCCTGTTTCACTCCTCCAGAAGAGAGGAAGAATAACTAATCTGATTATCAAGAGTTCCATCTTCATGAACATGGTTCAATGTGGGAGGCTTGCAGCAGTTCAAAAGCAAGAATTAGTGCAGGCTCTTCCTCTTTCTCCTCTTACTCTTAGGGGAAGTGTGGCTTTCTTCTTCCTCTGTGCCTTCCTGTTTCAAGCTGTTAGTAAATGTGCACTGAGCTCTCCCCAAAGGCTAGGAGGAGTCCATTCACCCTCCTTCCTTGTGTACTCTCCACCTGTGGGCTCCTAAGCTTATCCCTACAGCTGTGATCATGACAAAATTCGGTGGCCGCTGGATCCTGGAGTCTTCTCTGGCTACATAACCTTAACCCCCTCCTCCAACAAGCAGTCCTCAGCATTTTCATTCTAAGACTTACATTTTCAGTGTAAGTGGAACATGAACCTCACTTTAACCTCAAACCTAAACCACCTTCTTCTTAACCAAAAAGCTCATCATTAGATGACTTTTGATCCTAGCCCCAAGTAATAGTGTGACACCTGATGGCTCATGGCTTGTATGCATTCTCTACATAAAAACTTTCTCCAGAGGAGAAAATGCATGTGGCAAACCAAACTCCTGACCAGTAGCCTACTTAGAAAATACATGTTAAAAATAGCTAATGAGAATTTTTTATATCAAATGAGAAGGTTATTTGAAAGCTAGAACTTTCAAATAGACAAGTTTATTTATTCCATCCCTACTTTATATTATAATCTGACAACTAGACCCCAAGTTACTTAAATGCAGAAAACTTGTTTTATGTTTTTAATTTTGAAAAGTTGTGTGTATATATGTATACATGTCTATAAAATTTATATTTAGTAAATTCATAAATAAGCTATTATACATACTGGCATGGTTTGTAATGTAGTCTCTTTAAAATTTTTTTTCATAGTTTTCCCTTTTTCTTTCTCCCATAGATACATAATCTGATCTGCTTGCAACCAATTATCCCATTTTAACAATCCAATTGTTTCTTGTTTTTTCCTCATGGTAATTCACCATATGAAATTAAATGTATACACATTACTGGTTTTACCAAAGTGGGACATGATATGTGTACTTCCTATCAGACACTGACACATTGTTTTCCTGGGCCCCGGCTTTTTTTCCAGTTATTTACTGTCTCAAGAAACCACCACACTACAAACATCTGATTCCTATATCATATTCACTAATCTTTTAATTTTGTATTTCTATAAGCTAAATTCATAGGAGAGGAACTGTGAATATGAAGGGTATTTGCATGTCTAAATTTGAGAGAGTCTGTCTTAAATGCTGCAACAATTCACACATCAACAAGTCATTCACGAGCTTCCCCATTGTTACATCCAGCGATTGCATGTATTTATCTCCTAAATTCCTCTTAATATTCTTTGCCTTTTTATTCTATTGGGTTGTGTTTTTCTGTAATTATCAACTTGTTGCTGTTTTTTATATTCAAGACTTTCTATCCAAGAATGTGGTATCTTTGTTCAGATCTTCCTTTGTATCTTTCATATGTCAATAACATGCAATAATTTTCTTGTTAAATATCTTACAAATAATTAGCATTCATATATATTTTGATGGAATAGTTTTTGTATTCTACTTATAGGTGCTTATTGCTAGTAAAGAAAGCCTATTGGTTCTTGTGGATTTATATTATTCCATGCGCCTTACCAAATTTTTGTACTAACTCTAAAATGTTCAAACATAATATCTTATACTTTTATTATCAACAAAAACAAAAATTTTTATTGTTTCTTTTCCATGCTTACATCAATTATTTCTTACTTTTGTCATAAATGTTTTAATTAAATTAATTAGGGAAAATTTTAGCTTTTTCTATGAACTGGGAGATTTTAAGTAACATGAAAAATATAGTTTTAAAATTTTTTATCATTGAAGATAAAACTCAGGGGTAAGACTATCTGGTCTTGATGAAGTTTTTAATGATATTTCTATAACTTCTATAGGAATTGCATTATTTGAGTTCTGTATTATATTATTAGATCAATTTTTGATGATTTGTATTATATTTTGATAGGAACCATCTGTTAGATTAAGATTTTTTAATTTGTAGCTGTAGAGTTGAATGTATTCCCTTGTATTGTTTAAATATTTTGTTTATCCCATAGCAAATTATTCATGAATAAAATAATATGCCTTGGATTGTTTGCAAAATAATCCCCCAAGGCAGGTGGAGCAGAGATGATCTGTGTTGGGTTTCCCGTTTATAATTGCTTAAGCTGAATGATGAATGAGTGAAGGTTGATCACTTGATTCTTACATTTTTCTAAAATTTTTACAAAATACAAACTTAAAAGAAATTTTGGGATGAGTTCTAAGGTCTCTGTGTGGCTCTAAGTCACTATCTTAGGCACATTACTTGAATTTTTCTATGCTAGTGTCAGGATAAAATCACAACTAAGAGGGTAGAGGCAAGATGGCCAACTAGAGCCAGTTTTCCACAGAGGTACCTGTCCAGAAGGAGAGTTAAAGGACAGAAGTTTAGCAAGTAAGCTGATGGTTTGGATTTGAGCCAAGAGAGAAGGTTGAAGAATGCACATCAACCTTGCTGAGGCAAGCTGCGACCCCAAGGAAACAAACAATAGGTACAAAATCCATCACCAAGCAGACAGGAGTCCCCTTAACCATGAGAACAGCTTGCAATATACTCTATAGAAACAAGTGAGCAGAGTTCAGATCTCCTCCTATTTTATCCCATAGGAGAGATCCTCTAAAAACCAGAACTCCTTCCCCAGAGAGGACCCACTAATGTGCCATGACACTCTCCCACCAGGCATAAAACTGTGTATATTGTATACCTACAATTCTAAACTCCCAGCACTTGCCTCCACTCTTACCCCAAGGTCTGGAAGCCTCTCTCCCATGGAGTCCAGATTCTCGGGCATTTTTTCAAAAGATGTGGACAAGGCACGGACTATTGCAGGTCTGTGCTAATTCTGTGGCACAGGTGTAAAGAGAAGATAGTGGACCGAGAGGGAGAGGGAGAAGCTGTGCCCCATGGCACAGCACACTAGAGGCAGCAGCAGAAACAATAGGGTTCACACCCCTGGGGATATTTTGGAGAGATACTCCTCACCTTTCTTGGCAACCAGAGAAAGCCAGGCTTCTACTCTGGTGGCAGCCACTGGCAGAACAGATCTGGGAGGGAAATGCAGGCCCCATGAGTAAAAGATATGCCCGAGGCGGCACCAGCCTGGGTGGGGCATGGGGTGGAGTGGGGGAGGGATAGAGACTATCATGCACAGAGATAGCATATTCTGAGGGTGGGGCTGAGTCAGAAATGCTGCTTTAGTGAGCATAAGAAGTACCTGGCCCCCAAGGAAACATAGCTGAGACAAAAGCAGGCAGGGCAACAGTACCAGCCCAAGGAGAAATAGACACTGAGAGCTGTGTGTGAGTACTAGCCCAGGGAGAGGCAAGAACTGAGACCTGAATGTGAGCTTTAACCAAGCCCACCCCAACAGAGTGCAGCAGAGACAGAAACGCCAGCTTCATGAGAATTGGCGAACGGCAGCTGCACATGGTGGGGCTAAGCCACAGTTTCTGTGAACTCAAACAGAGCCTGGCCTACAGGGGAATATATCTGGGATAGAAATGTTAATTCTGCCAGAATATAAGTGGCAGCAACATCAATCTGGGACAGGGCTGAAATTGAGTGAACCACCCCAGCTTCCATTAAGCACCCAAGGTTCTCAGGCTTTAGCTCCCCCTGCCGGCTGGTGGCAGAGTGTGATGGTCTGGCTGAGGAGACATAGATCTCCCTATGACTCAGGCAGGAGCAAACTCCTGGTGCATCTGCTCACTGGAGGGAACTGGGTCACAGCCTTGCAGGGTTACCAGTGTCTGGGTGGGGCAGAGGTGTAAGGTGGGAAAGAAGGCATCACCCTTCCCAGACTAATTCATTTGCTGGGTGGGTCCTTCTGACTTCATGGAGCATGGAAGCGAGTCATATGCGAGCTTCCAGCAGACTCCTGCTATCTAGTTGCTGGAGACTTTTTGAACTCTCCCACTTGAGACTGGGTGCTGACTAGAACAATTGATTTGGAACTTTTGACCTGAGCCAATCACCCAAGGACTATCCAAAGTGGTACCCTAGGTGTGTGGTTGTGGGAAGGTTTGATTTTCCTTTTCTAGTTGTTGCCCATGGAGGGGTGTGGTAATTCAGTTGCTGGCATTTTTTTCTCCACAGCTGAGACTTCAACCCAGAGTTACTGATTCACTAGGATTGGACAGAGACCAGCTAAAAACAAAAGAGAGGCACTTAGCCCCACCACACCAAGCAGGTCTCAGGCTGTAGCACTGCATGGATCCTTTGCAAAGCTCTAGGGGAAAAGGTACAGACACCAGTTACAGCTCTTGGGCAAAAGGCTGGTTAATCCCTACTCTAGGAGCCCCCAACCCAACTTCACCTTATCTGTTCATCTAGCTAAACACTGTAAAAGCATAAAATAATCATGGGGCAGAATCAGCAGAAAAACTCAGGTAACATGAACAATAAGATCCCCCAAGGAAGGACATTGAGGACATTGTCGGCACGCCAGAAGATCCCATTCATAAACAAATGATTGAGATGTCAGAAATTGAATTCAGAATTTAGATTGCAAATAAGATTAACAGAATGGAAGTAAAGTTGGAATAAGAAACTCAAGGAGCATTTCAAAAGTTGTCTCAAGAATTCAATGAATTCAAAGACAAAATCACCAAAGATTTTGACACAGTAACACAAGAACTTGAAGCCCTCGAAGATCAGAGAAACAGTAGAATCCCTCAGTAACAGAATGGAGCAGGAAGAAGAAAGGATTTCAGACATTGAAGACAAAACCTTTGAACACTCGCAAACACTCAAAGATGAAGAAAAATGGAAAGCAAAAATGGATCATTCTCTCAGAGACCTCTGGGATAATTTTAACAATACTAATATTCATATTACAAGAATTCCTGAAGGCGACAAGGTGTCTTCAAAAGGCCCTGATGCTATATTCCATGAGATAATAAAAGAGAACTTCCCAGACACACCAAGAGATTCTGAAATTCAGATAGCAGACAGTTTCAGAACCCCAGCGCAACTCGACCTGAATAAGGCATCTCCCAGACACATTATAATTAACTTTGCCAAATTTAATATGAAGGAGAAACTTCTACAAGCAGCCAGATGTAAGAAGACCATAACCCACAGGGGAAGAATATTAGAAAGACTGCAGATCTCTCTCTTGAAAACTTTCAAGCTAGAAGAGGGTGGTCATCAACTTTTAATCACCTAAAGCAAAATTGCTTTCAACTCAAGATCCTGTATCCAGCTAAACTGAGTTTCACTTATGATGGAGAAATTAAATACTTTAATGACATTCACATGTTTAAAAAATTTGCCATAACTAAACCAGTTCTCCAGAATATTCTCAGACCTATCTTTCATAATGACCAGCACAATCCTCTACCACCAAAGTAAACTCACTCAGAAATTTTTGATCAAATTCCAACTTCCACAGTGGCAAATGGATTAAAAATGACCACTGGACTTTCAAAAAACTCAATACCCCCAATTCTACCAGGCTTATCAATATTCTCAATTACTATGAATGGCTTAAACTGTCCTCTAAAGAGGCACAGGTTGGCTGACTGGATACAAAAACTCAGGTCAGATATCTGTTGAATACAAGAATCTCATCTTACCTTAAAAGATAAACATAGACTCAGAGTAAAGGGATGATCATCTATATTCCAGGCAAATGGAAAGCAAAAAAAAGCAGGTGTTGCAATTTTATTTGAAGATACAGGCTTTAAACCAACAAAAGTAAACAAGGATAAGGATGGTCACTTCATATCTGTTAAGGGTAACACTCAACATGATGAGATTTCAATTATTAACATTTATGCACTCAATCAGAATGCTCCTCAATTTATAAGAGAGACTCTAATAGACATGAGCAACTTGATTTCCTCCAACGCCATAATTGTTGGAGATTTTAACACTCCGCTGGCAGTTTTGGACAGATCCTCCAATAAGAAGCTAAGCAAAGAAATTTTATATTTAAACTTAACCATTCCACAATTGCATTTAACAGACATCTACAGAACATTTCATCCTAACAAAATTGAATACAAATTCTTCTCATCAGCCCATGGAACATACTCCAAAATCAACCACATCATAGGTCACAAGTCTAACCTCAGCACATTTAAAAGAATAGAAATTATTTCTTGCATCTTCTAGGACCATCATGGAATAAAAGTTGAACTCAGTAAGGAATCTGCATACTCATATAAAAACATGGAAACTAAATAAACTTATGCTGAACAATAGCTGGGTCATAGACAAGATTAAGAAGGAAATTACCAAAGTTTTGGAATAAAATGATAATGAAGACATGAATTACCAGAACCTCTGGGATACTGCAAAGGCAGTCCTAAGATGGAAATTTATAGCACTGCAAGCCTTCCTTAAAAGAATGGAAAAAGAGGAAGTCAACAACTTAATGGGACATTTCAAACAACTGGAAAAAGAAGAATATTCCAACCCCAAATGCAGCAAAAGAAAAGAAATAACCAAAATTAGAACAGAATTAAATGAAATTGAAATGAAAAGGTTTATACAACAGATCAATAAATCAAAAGTTGGTTTTTGAAAAGGTCAATAAAATAGATAAACTTTTGGCTAACTTAACCAGGAAAATAAGTAAAATCTCTAATTTCATCAATCAGAAATGGCAACAACAAAATAACAACAGACTCCTCAGAAATTAAAAAAATCCTCAATGAATATTACAAGAAATTCTATTCTCAGAAATATGATAATTTGAAGGAAATAGACCAATACTTGGAAGCACACCATCTTTTTAGACTTAGCCAGAATGAAGTGGAAATGTCAAACAGGCCTGTATCAAGTTCTGAAATAGCATCAACTATACAAAATCTCCCTAAAAAGAAAATCCCAGGACCAGATGGATTCACATCAGAATCCTACCAAACCTTTAAAGAGGAACTAGTACCTGTATTACTCAACCTTTTCTAAAATATAGAGAAAGAAGGAATACAACCCAACACGTTCTAAGAAGCATACACCACCTTGATCCCAAAACCAGGAAAAAAACCCAACAAGAAATGAAAATTATAGACCAATATCACTAATAAATATTGATGCAAAAATATTCAACAAGATCTTAGCAAACAGAATCCAGCAACACATCAAAAAAATTATATACCATGACCAACTGGGTTTTATCCCAGGGTCTCAAAGCTAATTCAATATACATAAATCTATAAATATAATTCATCCCATAAACAAAATAAAAAACAAAGACCATATTCTCTCAATTGATGCAGAAAAAGCTT